>JAADWY010000241.1:0-40161 GCA_023336355.1 Pythium dissotocum | reverse complement strand
CCCCCCCCCCCCCCCCGGCATGTCTCCATTCCATCGCCAGTAGCGTTGCTGGCCACGGCGCCATCATGGCGTTGTGTTGTGAGAATTCTCACATTACGTACCCATTGCCCCTTTCTCTTCTCTCATTGGTTAATATTCCTCATGTTCTTATCATTAATTGGCTAAAATAGAACGAAGTGACTTGTGACAAATCGAAGAGCTCAATTCGTTCGACAAATCCATTCTCCGCACATACATACGAAGAGAACAAACACCGCAAGAAGAAGACCAACCAGCATCCAAGATGATGGCCATGGGCTCTCCGCGACGCACGCCGTCCGTGGACATGTGGGACGTGCCTGCGCCCTCTTCTCCCTCGCGCTTCGGCGGCGTCGACAGCCTCGCGTGGTTCAAGCGCCGCTACGTGATCGCGCTGCTGTGCCTCTGGGTCACGACGATCTGCTACGCCGACCGCACCAACATCGGCATCGCGATCCCGGCGTTCGTGACCGACAAGAACGAGCAGGGCCAAGTGCTCTCGGCCTTCTTCTACGGCTATCTGCTCACGCAGGTACGGTACTTGCCGTCCTTTCCGTACCATTCCCCCTTGCAAAAAATGACTCTAAACTGGTTGTTTAACAAAATGGTAGATTCCAGGCGGCTTCCTGGCCACCAAGTTCGGCGCCAAGCGCGTGCTGCTGGGCGGCGTGGTGATCTGGACGCTGTTCGACCTCTCAACCATCTACGTGTCCTCCAGCTTCACGAGCCTCTTCATCGCGCGCGTGGGCATGGGCCTTGGCGAAGGAATCCTGTTTCCATGCATGCACCAGATCGGCGGCGCGTGGTACCCTCTCCAGGAGCGCAGTCGTCTCGTGTCTTTCGTCTCTGGCGGCAGTGACCTGGGTACTGTCGTCGCGATGATCGTGTCGCCTGCGCTCATGGCGGCGTTTGGCTGGCGCCGCGTCTTCGAGTTCTTCGGCGTGCTGAGCTTCATCTGGGTCGCCGTGTACTCGATCTACGGCGAGAGCCACCCAGAGACTGACCCTCGCATCTCCAGCGACGAGCGCGCGTTCATCATCGCCAACCGCTCCAGCATCAGCACGGTCAAGGGCTACGCCGTCATTGATGGTAGCCGCCGCCCCAACGGCTCAGGTGGTGGCCGTGACGACCCGACGTCACCCGACTCGATCAACTGGAAAGTGCTGCTCACGTCGCGTCCGGCGTGGGCTGTGTACGTCGCGCACTTCTGCCACAACTACGGCTGGTACGTGCTGCTGGGATGGATCCCACAGTACTTTCGCCAGGTGCTGCACATCGACTTGGGCTCCAAGGGCTTCTCCGCGGCGTTCCCGTACTTGTGCGGGTACCTGGGTGTGCTGGTGTTTGGTCGTCTCGGTGATGCGCTCGTCGCGAGGGGCTACCGCGTGCTTCGGGTGCGTCAAGCGATCAACGCGCTGGGTTTCCTGGGCGCCGCGACTTTCCTGTTCCTCGTACGCTTCGCCCAGAACGCGACGCAGGCCGTGCTCATCCTGTCGCTCACGCTGTTCCTCGCACGCGCGGCACTGTCGGGCTACTGGGTCAACATGATCGACATCGGACCGCGCAACGCCGCCCACGTCATGGCCGTGTCCAACACCATCGCAACGATCCCAGGCATCCTCGGCAACGTGATCACGGGCCGCATCCTCGCGGCGACGGGCGACTGGAACTTCGTGTTCGCGATCGCGTCCGGTGTGCTCGTGTTCGGCGCTGTCTTTTTCCACTTCAACGCCTCGGACCAGTCGATCTACGACGCCTCCCGACGCAACAGCGACGCGAACCTGTCGCCTGATAGCTTCGGTACCACCGTGCCGTCCACGCCTCGCCAGGAAGCCGTGGGCTTGCTGGATGGATACTAACTACACCACGCAAAAAAGCCTAATAGTACTCGATTTGTGTTCACACGCGGACGGTCTTCTTTGCTTAATCTGGACGCTGGCGGCCTTGCGCGTACCGCCCAAGTGCAATGCGGTTCAACAGTGACGGGTGGAGCTCTTCGGCTGGACAGGACTTTTGCATCTCCATGAACAACTGCGTCGCCTGGATCCAATTGGCCTGTTGCTCCAACGAATAGATCGCCTCCACGTAACACGCTGCGCTTGTGTAGACTCGCTCGTCGTGGGATACAGACGCCTGTTTCTTCATGGTGATGAAGATCTGCTCAACGGCCTTGTACTGCTCGGCACGGTTGCAGATCTCCATCACAGCCTTGAGCATTTCCACGCCAGGTCGAACTCCAAAGAGATCGCTCGAGTTCTTCATGATGGCCACTGCAGTCCGCCATTGATCCACTGCATCGTATCCATACAGTAGTCGCTGCAGCAACGCTGGAGTCACTTTGTAGCCTCGCTCGCTACGCCACGTTTTCAACTGGAGCTGCAGATCATCAAGACAATGGGCGACAGATGATGCACTACCAGACTGCGAGGTGGCTACGGCGGTGCACGCATCGAGATACTGGAGCAGTGTCTTCTCTGTGAGTAACTCGGACGCCTCAATCCGACGCTCAATCGCCGTTTGCTGGATCACATCAAACAGTTTTACGACACGCTCGACCTCGCCACGCTGGAATGCGATGGAAACAACCGACTCGAACGTTCGAGCGTCTGCCGCAACTCTGCTTTGCTCCATATCGAGGAGCAGATCGTCCACGACGGTGCTCAAATTCGCTTCCAGCCCCGCGAGTCGGTCCCCTCGGTCGGGCTTGTTGGTCTCCTTTTCTTCTTCACCATTCATAACACTCGACTCATCCTCACCGTGGTCTTCCTCCTGATCATTTTCACTCCCTTCGTCTTCCCCATAGTCTGGCATACTGTGGTTGGTGGCCATACGGCGGCGACGAAGCGAGCTCAGAACGTTGTTGTAGGACACGACATCTGGCTGGACACCGAGCTTTTTGAGCCACGCGAGCGACTGAAGTGCGAACACTGGAGCTCTCGCCACTGAGCAAGCCTGCAGCACTCGGTTTCCAACTGACAGAGTCATCGTGCCCGTGTCAGCTAGCATCCGTTCTGCGATACGCTTCGCTTGCTGTAGATTGCCATCGTGCGCGTACACGCCCATGATCTCTTCGTACATGGATGCCTCCATCGCCACCACACCCGACGAAACCAGCGTCTCGTACACACTCTCCACAAGAGACGAGCCTTCATCCTCGTTGCTGTCCATGCGACCTGCCCACCGGAGAGCTTCGTTCGCGACCACTTGACGTAATTCCGGATGCTCACCGACCTCCTCGCTCATGTTGGTCAGCAAATGTTCCAAGAAGAGCTGGCCAAGCTGCGGGTCACTCGTGTTGCTGTAGCACGCGGCAAACAACAGCCGGATCGTGTCTGGCGTTTGCACGATCCCTCGCGACACCATCGTGTTGAACAGCTCAAACGCACTGTCTGGCTCGCCTCGACGTTGGAAAAAGTCCACTGCGACATTGATCACACGAGGCGACACGACTTCATCCGGGGCGTCTCGACAGATCTGCTGAACAGCACCAGAGAGAAGGAGCAACTCGGCGTGGGACTCTCGGGAGGTGCGTTCGAAATCTTCGTCTTCCACGTTCGGATTCTTCGAAAAGGCTTGGAACTCACTCAAATCCACCTCGTCAATCATTTCGGCTGCACCGAGAAACGACCGGAACAAGTGGAATACGCTGGTCTCCGATATCTCGAGGTCTTCGTGCTTGGTGGTCGCATCTTCAAAGAACCGCAGCGCGTGAACAGCCAGCTTGCCAAGGTCGGAGCCAGGAACGTCGAGCTCCGACTCTCCATGATGATGGCTCGTGTCCATCAGGCGCTGGACAGACGTAGCGAATGCTCGAAGCGTGGCGTTCAGGTCATGGGAGTTTGGCTCGATTCCAGCACGTTCCAGTTCGTGGAAGTACGTCAGCGCGCCTTCCACAGACCCCACTGATGCACAGCATTGCATCAAGGCGTCGTAACTTTCTCGGTTCAGTGGAATCCGCAGCTTCTCGGCTCGCTCGACGACGCGCACTGCTTCATGGAGGCGGCCTCTACGTGTGCAACACCGGATCGCAGCATTCAGGCCGTAGATATCGACGTCACGTGGCGCCTCTTTGAGGATTTTGTCCAACGTGTCGGTAACGCGCCACCAGTGGCCTGCCGTACCGAGAGCCCGCAAGTACATCTGATTGAGCCACGATTTCTTGACCACACCGCCCGTCTGGAACTGCTGAGAAGGAGCCTTGGACAGCACTTGCATCAGCTGCTCGATCTCGTCGATGGGTCCGTGCTCGAAGATCTTCACCCATTCCGCCTTGGACAACTTGGTTTTCGTACCAGCCTCGACGTCTTGCATCAGACTGCGAAGCGCTTCTCTTGCTTGCTTCTTCACCATCTTGTTCGAGTCCACACCAGTCGTACCATTGTGGGAAGCCGCATTCTTCTTCGTTGACTTCATCACTTCCAAGTTGTTCACGCCCGAGTCGTCGTGGAACTGGCCCCGCTGCAGAATCTGCTTGAGCTCGCGGTCCTGGTGCGCGACTCCATACGTCTGCAGTTGCTCTCGTAGTGTCTCGATCTTGTCCCAGAGCGCACCACGTCGACACGCCTCCACCACGTCACGGACGATCGCGTCTTCCAGCCCCACGCGATGCTGTAGCGCGTACTCGATCCACCGCGCGGCCTCCAGTGCGTTGCGGTCCTTCAGAAGACACACCACAAGCGTCGAGATCGTGCTTGTGTCGGGCTTGAGCTTCCACTCGCGTAGCGCTGTCTCCACGAGATCAACAGCTTGGCTCGAGTTGCCGACGTCTCCTGCTCGGTACGCAAACACCATCGCGTTCACAGCCTCGATCGTCACGCCGCTGCCATTTGCTTCGAGCTCTTCGAACAGCCGCTGTGCTTCCTCCACGAACATACTGCGACGTCCCTTGTGCTTGCTCGCCAGTCGCGCACAGCAACTGATGAGGTTCGTGTACGCGAAGGCCTTGGGCTGACGGTTGGCCTGCTTCATGAGCTGTAGCACCTGCTTGCCTTCGTCCAGCGCATGGAGCTTGTGACACGCGACCAGCGCCGTGTTAAAGCTTCTCGCGTTCACGCGCTGCCACTGGATCATGTCTTGAAGCAGCGTGAGCATCGGCGCCAAGTCCACATGCGACTGCTTGCCGCGCTGTCGCTGCTTATGGCGCACGCTCTGCTGGCTCCACTGGTACAACAGGCGATCGTAGTTCTCGGTATCCACCGGGTGAGTCGTGTGTGCAGGCAGAAGCTCCATGAGACGCGTGAGATGCTGCTGTGCGCCGTGGAAGTCGCCGATTTCCAGAGCTTTCTTCAGGCTGCGGTTCAATCGGCTGCGGCTCGGCTCGCACGCTGGCGTTTCCTGAGCTTCTGACGGAGCAGACGCCTTACGCTTGCGTTGATGACTAGCGTTGGCGTCCTCTGCCCAGCCTGAGAGGGTCTGCAGCATGGCAATCGCAGGAGATGACTCAATGGACGCTGGTGGATTGGGTATCCTCGACGGTTTGTCCTGTGTCGCGGAGGCTGCCGACGTCATCAGACGGCAAACCGCACCGCATTCTACTCGCACCGATCGCTTTGATGCGATGATCGTGCTTATAGACGCCATTCGTGACTCATTCACGCGTACATGGCGCGCCACGATCGTCAGTAGCCGCCGGTAGATGCGCATGTTTCCTTTTGCCGCGCCACCAAACAACACTTCCAGGCGCAAAGTACCTCGCACGACACTATAATTTTTCAGTCGTCACGTCTACTTATGATAGATTTGACTTCAAACATGTCTAGGAGAGTAATTAATGAAAGATCGGCCCATATCCTTTTGAGGGGGAGAGCAGCATCTTCGGTCGAAGAGCAGGAAGCAAGTGGAAGAAAGCGCTCGAAGAGTGCCTTTGCGGAGCGTGTAGAGAGCGAGAAATCCATCAATATGTCGACCCACACCATGGATGAAGAGCGCGCACAAGTGCTGAACGCGTACAAGGCGAAAGTGCGCGAGCACCGTGAAATGGAGAGCCGGTAGGAGCTGAAACCCACCGAATACCAGCGAAAGATACCGCGTTCTCTGACATGCTATGGAATGCCTGCACAAACAGTGTGAAGACGCTGCGTGAGAACGTCAAGACGCTCGTGAAGGAGTACAATAAGACCGAGGATGACCTCAAGGCGCTGCAGGTATGTGGTGACTGGCTGTGTGGAATTCCTCATTGCAATATGAAGAAGCGGACACTAATTCCATCATGAAAATGTTGATATAGAGCGTGGGCCAGATCATCGGCGAGGTGCTGCGTCAGCTGGACGAAGACCGCTTCATCGTCAAGGCCTCGAGCGGCCCGCGTTACGTCGTGGGCTGCCGCGCCAAGGTGGACAAGACCAAGCTCAAGTCGGGCACGCGTGTGGCGTTGGATATGACCACGCTCACCATCATGCGCTACCTGCCGCGTGAAGTCGACCCGACGGTGTACCACATGCTCAACGAAGACGCCGGCAACGTGTCGTTCTCCAGCATCGGCGGTCTCAACGAGCAGATCCGCGAGCTGCGTGAGGTCGTCGAGCTGCCACTCACGAACCCGGAGCTGTTCATCCGAGTGGGTATCAAGCCGCCAAAGGGCGTGCTGCTGTACGGACCTCCTGGTACGGGCAAGACGCTGCTGGCGCGTGCGCTGGCGTCCAATATCAACGCGACGTTCCTCAAGGTCGTAGCCAGTGCCATCGTGGACAAGTACATTGGTGAGAGTGCGCGTGTGATCCGTGAGATGTTCGGCTACGCGCGCGACCACCAGCCGTGTGTGATCTTCATGGATGAGATCGACGCCATCGGTGGCTCGCGATTCTCGGAAGGTACGTCGGCCGACCGAGAAATCCAGCGAACGCTCATGGAGCTGCTCAACCAGCTCGACGGCTTCGACGCCCTCGGCCAAGTCAAGATGGTCATGGCTACAAACCGACCGGACATTCTGGACCCGGCGCTTCTGCGTCCTGGCCGACTCGACCGAAAGATCGAGATCCCGCTGCCCAATGAGGCCTCGCGCATGGACATTCTCAAGATCCACTCGGGTCCGATCACCAAGAAGGGCGACATCGACTACGAGTCGATCGTCAAGCTCACGGACGGCTTCAACGGCGCCGATATCCGAAACGTGTGCACGGAAGCCGGCATGTTCGCCATCCGAGCGGACCGCGAGTACGTCATCGAGGAGGACTTCATGAAGGCCGCGCGCAAGCTGTCCGAAGTCAAGAAGCTCGAGTCGAAGATGGACTACAGCAAGGTATAAACATGCCCGTCGACCAGACCACACCACACAGGAGCAGACACCACCAGTGAAGAAGCCCAACAAGAGGAAGGAAAGAAGGGAAAGCAATTTCAAAAACATGCATGTGCTTACACGACTGCTGCTGCATTTGCTGTTGCTACTACTGTTTCACTACGGTACTCGTGAGAGTGGGTCTCTCCCTTGGTCTTGGTCTCCTAATAATTACAATACGAATCATGGCTGGCTGAAGCGTACTTACATCTTGTTGCTGGTCGGGTCGCTCAGCGGAGCCTTCTTCACGCGAAAGCGCTTGGTGGGGGCTGCCAGCGAAGACGACGGGCCGCTGGCCGAGCGGTGCTGGCTGTGTTCTCCGCTCAGTGCCTGCTTGCGAACGACGACCTTGGCGATCTGCTTGGGCGCTGGGATACCCGGCTGAGCTGTCCGGGACTCGGTCTCTCTTGGCGACGACGTCGACGGCTCGGAGCTGCCCGTCTCCGATAATGGTGACTGCTTCAAGTTGTCGTTCAGTGACTTCTCGAGGTGCTCGCTCTCGGCTTCTGGCTCAGCAACCTGAGGCTCAGCGTTTTCATCGCCAATCTCGGACGTCTCCTCCTCATCCACCATGGGTTCGCTCACCACGGGACTTCCGTTCACATTCGTACCAACGAACGCTGGGAACGGTGGTGAAACCTTGACAGGCGTAGCACCCGTGGCCTCATCTACGCGACGCTTCTTGATGTAGCTCTCGAGCTGCTCGCGGTGCTCAGTTGTCGACGCGGCACTTTCGGACACGACTGCAGTGGCCCACTCGTTCACCTCCATGAATTTACGCTTCACGCCACCTGCGTGAGTTGCCAAGCCGGACTCGACAGATCCGCTCTTCTCCACAAGATCACCTCGGATCTTCTCGTGGGCAACATCGAAATCCTGCTGCACCGCGGCCCGCGACCGCAGTCGCTCTTCGATAGAGGTACCCTGCGAGGTGAGAAGCTCGACAAACTTCTCGCTTTGCTGCTGCTCCAGCGACTTTGTCGTCTCGCTCCACTGCTCGCGTTCCCGCTGCTGCGTCTGGACGTCGTCATTCTGCTTCTTGTGCATCGACTCGACATCCGCGCACGCTTCCGCAACACGCGTCTCAAACTTTTGGAACTGCTTTTGCTGGAGTGCCTCGGCTTCGTCCATACCACTGGTGGTGATGTCAATCTCCTGCGCCATGATCTGCTGCGTGCTCTTGAGGTGGACTTGGTGCGAGTCCACGTGAGCCGTGACCATCTCAACATCAGCATCAATCCGGTCTGCGTGGCTCGCGATCGATTGCTCAATCAGTTGTGAAAGCTGCGTCTTCATCGCCTCCAGGTGCGACTTCTGTTGATGCTGACCGTCTCGCAGCGCGTCCACCAGCGCTTGCTTGTGCTTGGCGAGCTGGCTCGCTTGCTCCTGGAAACTCTCATCCAAAGTTGACTTGAGCTGCGCCAGTTTGTTGCTCTGTTCCTTGAGGAACGCACTCATTTCATCACGCGACTTCGACACGTTCGACGAAACGTCGCTCAGATGAGCGAGCTGGGTCTGCTTCGTAGTCGCGAGCTGTTCTACCAGAGACTGAGCACTTTGCTTGCTCAGGGTCACGAACTCCTGCAGACGCTGCTGCATCTCACGCTGTCGGTGCTCAGTAGCAAGTTCCAACGCCTTCTTCTGCTCCTCGCTCACCGCAAGTTCGTTCTCCAGCTCGGCATCGGCCTGCGTCTGGCGCTCCTTCACAGCGGCTTCTAAGTCTTCCAGCGTCTTCAACAGGGCGAACACGTCGACGCTGTGTGCCTTGCGCATTTCCTCCATCGCAGCATCAACCTCGGCAAAGAGTGTGGTCTGCTTGTCCTTGTGCTGCGAAAGACGTTCTTCGAACGAGTGGAGTTGGGTCTGCGTGGCCTCCGCAAACACGTTCGCCAACTCTTGGTTCGCAGTCTCGACGAGTTGCTTGCGCTGGATTTTGCTGAGTAACTCATCCACGCGGTGCTCACTCTTGCGGAAGAGCTTGGTTGCCGTGCCGCCGTTCTTCAGAAGCACCTGCTCGTTCGCCTGGTAGAGTTGCAAGACACGACGCGTTTCTGCCAGCTCGCCCTTGGTCTCCACCAGCTCAGACTTGGTCGTCTCCAACTCAGTCTCCTTCTCGCGCAGCGTAGACTCGAGCACCACTTTGTCACGCTGAAGACCGGAGATCTCTTCCTTCTGTAAATCGACCTGCTCCTCCAGCTCCTTGCAGACCTTGGATCGGCTCTCCAACTCGTCCTCGAGCTCCGCAATCTGAGCCGACTGCCCAGCTAGTCGTTCTTGCATCTCGGAAAACTGTGCCGGCGGAAGGAAGATGCCGTCCTTGGCTCGTGCGGCTTGGAGGGCGTTGCGAAGCGACTCGATTTCACTGCCGTACTCCTTCAGCAGTCCGCTCTTGGTCATCTTCTGGTTCATCTCCGGTTTGTTCTTGATATTCTTTGCACGGTACGCGTACTCAAGTGTACTCAGCGTCTCATCGATACTGTCGGCGCAAGGTGCGAGCGTCGCGATGATCGTCGTCTTGGCTCGTCCACCCAGCGACTCCTGCAAGAGCCGCGTCAGCTTGCTGTCTCGGTACGGCACGTGCGGGTGGTTGTCCACCAGCGCCGTGATCACACGACCCAGCGTGAGCAGACTCTGGTTGATGTTACCAGCTTCACGCGCACGAATGTTCCTGGCACCGGAGCGGCCGACACACTCCGAGCCGGCAAGATCCACGAGGTTGAGCTGTCCGATACGAAGCAGATCCTCTCCGCCGACTGGGTTGTTCTCCTTGCTGTGGATACGGATTGTGAAGATCGAGTGCGAGCGGCTCGAGTTCTCGTTCATGAGCGTCTCGGACGTCACGCGGTTCTTGACGCCTGTCTCGAGCAGCTCAAACACGTGGGACGCGGTCGTCGTCGTCACCTCCAGAAGGTTCTGGCAGTAGATGCCGCCGCGCTTGATATCCTCCATCAGTCGCAGCTTCTTGCTTTCGGACGGCGCCAACAGATCCTTGAGTTCTTCGTTATACAACTGCAGAAATGAGACCTTGACGCTGTACTCTTGATGGTTGGCCTGCAAGATGTCGAAAATATACCGCACGACACGTGGGATGATGCCAGCACCTTCGCTGTCGGGCTGCAGGTTGCCCTGCATCGTGTGGGTCTTGCCCGTGCCGGTCTGGCCGTACGCGAACACCGTGCAGTTGTAACCGGCCAGCGCCTCATCAACCACAGGCTTGATCGTGGACTTGAACACGTCCTTCTGGGTCGAGTACTGACCGTACACCTTGTCGAACTGGTACGACTTGCGCTTGACGATCGAGATCTCGTTGCTGTTGGGCTTGCAGACTACGACGGGCGGCCGCCCGCCGGTCTTTTCGCGGTCGTTTAGTGGACGACAGCGCACCGCGACCTGCACGTTCGTGGACATTTCGTGCGCGGCACTCGTCGCATTCGTTGGGGACGCCATTACGGCCTTCGGAAGATGCGTAGATGCAGATACAGAGCAGCGTAGGTCGGTCTCCTTCTTGGCGGAGACGTCGCTTCTTCGCTTCCTTTCTCTCGCTTCAAATGTTCAAACGCTTCGCGCCAACAGGAGGTGAGGTTGCACGAATGTCGCTTGTATCTGAATCTGAAATGAAATGTTGCATGAGTAGACTGTCCTTTTTCAGCCAATAGAAGAGATTGTATGGTGGACGAGATGGGCGGACGGTAGTGGACGGTATTCGTACCGGTATCGTACCGGTTGGCTGATGTGGAAACTGGTGCGACTCCATTGTGGCCACCAACCAATGGAGCTTCTGGAACTTGATTGACTGGCACTGTGTCCGTGTCGTTTGGGAGCACCTTTATCCATCTCTAGTGACCCGAGGCATCTTCCATCTCTGCAGCAGCAATGACGATGGGGGCGGACAAGGTGAACGAGCACCTTCTGGACGCGAAGCAGCCCTTCGCGTCATGCGCCTTCGGGCTCGACACGCGCCTCACCAAGGCCGCGGCCAAGATGCAGTTCGTGTACGCGACGCTCGTGCAGGTGCACTGCATCCCGCTGGCCATGCAGGGCAAGGACTTGCTGGTGCGTGCGCGCACGGGCTCCGGTAAGACCGCGGCGTTTGCGCTGCCGCTGCTCCACAAGATCCTGCAGCACAAGCAGGACCAGTCGAGTGCCGTAGCGGCCAAGCCGTCCATCAAGGCGCTCGTGCTCGTGCCCACGAAGGAACTCGTGGAGCAGACCAAGAAGCACATGACCGAGCTCATGTACTACTCGCGCGACGTGATCAGCCTTCTCGGTCTGGGCGGACAGAGCATGAACGCGCAGCAGGCGCTGCTGCGTGACGTGCCGGACATCGTGGTCGCGACTCCTGGTCGCCTCGTCGCGCACTTGCAGGCGGGCAACTTGAAGCTCAAGGACTCGGTCCAGACCGTCGTGATCGACGAGGCGGATCTCGTGCTGTCGTTTGGCTACGGAGAGGATATCCGCACGATCTACAACCACTTGCCAAAGGCCTGCCAGACGTTCTGCATGTCGGCGACTCTGAGCCCAGAGCTCGAGAAGCTCAAGAAGTCGGTGCTCCACAACCCGGCGGTCGTGAAGCTCGAGGAAGGCGCAACGGACGGTCGTCTGCAGCAGTACTTCCTGCCCATCACGGTCAAGGACAAGGACTTGCTGCTGTACGCGCTGATCAAGCTCGGCGTGATCAGCGGCAAGATCATCTTCTTCGTCAACTCGACCGACTCGGCGTACCGCTTGAAGCTGTTCTTTGAGCAGTTCCTGATCAAGAGCGTGGTGCTGAACGCGGAGCTGCCGCACAACTCGCGCCAGCACATCATCGAGGAGTACAACCGCGGTTTGTTCGACTACCTGATCGCGACGGACGACAGCGTGGACCGTGACCAGGGCGAAGGCAGCGACGATGAGGAAGAGGAGGACGATGATGAAGAAGAAGAGGACGAGGAGGAGGGATCAGACGCCGAAGAGGGCGATGACGAGGAGGCCGGTGAAGACGTGGAAGTCGAGGCTGACAGCGAGGAGGAGGCTGAAGAAGGCGACGACGATGAGGAAGACGCCGACGCCGTGATGGACGCTGACGATGATGAAGACGACGATGAGGAGCCAGCTGATGACGACTCGGATGACGAGCAGGCGCCAGCCAAGCCAGCGAAGGGTGCGCGTGGCGGTGCCAAGCGTGGCCGTGACGAAGCGTACGGTGTGTCGCGTGGTGTGGATTTCCGTGGCGTCAAGTTCGTGGTCAACGTCGACTTCCCAAAGAGCGTGCGCTCGTACACGCACCGTATCGGCCGTACGGCGCGTGGTGGTGCGAACGGAACGGCGCTGTCGCTGGTGTCGCCAGAAGAGCCGAAGGAGAAGCGTGCGCTCAACCGTGTACAGGCCAGCCAGCAGCCGATCATGGCGCCGTCCAAGGACCTGCTCAAGCAGCCTGCCGAGCTGTCGTTTGACCTGAAAGAAATCGACTGCTTCCGCTACCGAGTGGAGGACGTGCGTCGTGCTGTCACGCGCGTTGCCGTGCGTGAAGCGCGTCTTGCTGACGTCAAGAAGGAGATCTTGAACTCGGACAAGCTTGCGTCGCACTTTGAGGAGAACCCTCGCGACCTCAACATCCTGCAGCACGACAAGGCCATCGGTACTGCCCGCGTGCAGCCGCACTTGGCGACGATCCCAGACTACCTCGTGCCGATCTCGCTCCAGGCCGCGGCGCCGCAGAACAAGAAGAAGAAGCACAACAAGCGTCTTCGCGTGAATGACGGCAAGCGCCGCACGGACAACGATCCGCTGCACACGTTCACGCACGGCGAAGGCGAGAAGGACGGCGTCGAAGACGACGAGGCGCCGGCCAAGAAGACGAGAAAGGCCGCGCAGGCCGAGGCCGAGGACCGAATCAGCTACGGAAACTACGGCGTCGGCAAGTCGAGTGCTGGTCGCCAGAAGTGGAAGCAGCAACACCGCAAGGGTAACTTCAACCCAAAGACCATTGCGAAGAAGACGTGGAAGGGCAGCAAGGGCTTCTCGCACTAGTCGAGTCCACTACGAAGTACTTCCCCTCTTACAGCTTTTTTTCCTATCGTAAATACACTTTTTCCGTTCTAGAGCCATCCATTTGCCTTCAAAACTACTGCAGTTTTTACAGCACTTTGCTCACTGCGTTTGGTGTCACGGTGGACGCAGTGAAAGGCGGTAGTAAGCCACTTGGACGATGCGAGCTGAAGTACCGAAGAGCCGCCGGGGGCGAATTAGGCGGTGGCAGCAGTAATGACAAGTCCTGGGTCTCCTTGCACGCCTCCACGATCTGGCTCCACAGCTCCTGCTCGGCCAGTGCCGCCTCCTGGGCCTCAGGTAGGTTGTCGACCTGCAAGTCCAGCAGCGTCGCGTCGGCTTTCGGTTCATTGGCGTCCATGATCGCTCGCTTCTTGTCGTACGCGTAGTCCAGCAACTGGATACTGCGCATGTGGTCGAGGTGCTGTCTCTCCATGAGCAGGAGCTTCTTTTTCTGGGACGCTGTCTTTGCTGTGGCCTTGGCCGCCAAGATCTCAGGTGGCTGCTGGAATAGCGTGCTCGTGGACGGCGACAGTGTGAACTGCGGCTTCTGGAACCGTACAGTCTGCTCGCGGCTCTTAAGGAACTGGCGCACGACTTCGCTTTCTTCTTCTGCGAGTGTTTTCATCGCTGCCACATCACGAAGCTGCTGATGAGCCTTCTCCTGGGCGAGTGCCTTGCAGTGGGCGTTCTGAAGGCGGCGTAGCTGCTTGCGATCATCCACGACGGCGATCTGGCGTTCGTGGGCGATGTCTCGTAGATCGCGTAGCTCTTCGTTGTGGACGTGGCGAGAGATCATCGCGATACTTGCAGAAAACGCCTTGGCAGTCTCGGAATTCTGCTGGCGAGCGAGTTTCCGAGCGGCTTGCTGTCGTAGCTTTTGACCGTGCGAGGTTTGCGACTGACCGGCCTTGGCAAGAGCCTCGGCAGCCACAGCGGAGGACGATTTACGTCGATTTGATGGAGCCAACAGTGCCTGCGTACCACAACGCTGCAGGATATGGCGTGCGAGCTTCTCTTCGTGGAGCCGCTCGTGAGTCGCTGGCAGAGGCGGCCGTCCAACTGGTAGAGTGGGGTCCGCTGTCAAGCAATCCATCGAGCTGAGCCGAGTAAGCGTCTTCGTGTTACGTCGTAGCTGCTGCGTGGCGCTGATCATGGCTTCACTCTTGCTGGTACAGGTCTCTACCGTAGTCTTGCGCAGTTTCTAGATGATTCCAACGAGTCACAAGTTAGACATCACAGCACTTGTAGGGAGTAAAGTGCTCATGAGACGCACCGGTGGACTGTGGGCGTAATCTTCGTATGAAAACGCCTGAGCATCGTCGTTGCAGCGAGCCAACGAGTCGAACGGATGCAAAAAATGCGGTGCTGACTGGCTTTTCGTGAGTTCATGCGAACGCAACGCAGCACGAGCGACACTTTCTCGGTGATTTTCTCGCCACGCGTCGTAGTGGGCGATGAGAAATGACTCGGTGAACCACTGGGAGCAAGCGTGAATGAATAGGAGCCGAGTGACGTCTTTGCATTCACCCGGTAGACTCTGCTCCCACTGACGAAAGGCCACTTCATCAACCTCGAGACCATAGTGCCTCAGCAAGAGAAGTATCCGGTGGATCGGCAACTTGCCTGTGCGTTTGGTCACTGGGTCAAAGCCGAAGTACATTTCATCACACGTCTTGTGGAACATCATTTGGCGTTGGCAATTCCGCGCATTGATCGATGAAGTTGTCCCGCCGGATCCATCAGTGGGCTGGTTGCGCTGTAGAATACGCTGAGTGATCTTCGGGTTGTTCATGATCTTGCCAATTGTTTTGATTGCTGCTGTAGACTGAGGATGCATGAGTGGCACAGCCTGGCGGTAGAGATTCAAGGTCTCATACTCGTCGTTGTCGCCTTCATGATCGCGGCTTCGCCCAAAATCCTCGGGATCTTCATCTTCCTCAGCCTGTGGAGATGGTATCGGCAGTAGGTATTGCATCGGAAACGCTCCATCATTGTCTTGGCTGACTTGCATGCGCCGCCGTCGACCCATGGTCGCCTGGTGCTGCTGCTTTGTGTTGTGAGAGGCTGCCATGCCATTGACACGACGATTCAGACTCAGGAGGAAGCGCTATTTTCATCGTCATGTTGGCTCTAACACGCATCTATCTATCTACAATATCTACAAATTCACCTATCGCAAGCAGGTAGGCGGATACAGAGCTCACTTACAGCAGCAATGGTGTGCGATCCGCAAATCCATTGAGTGCGCTGTGGCGGATGCCATAGAAGAGGTACACGAGCAGCCCCAGGAACAGCCAGATACCCACGCCGAGCCTAAGAAGGAGGAGTTAGTCGATGTATCAATTGCGAATGTTCACGCAGAGGACTTACCAGGCTTGGTGGGACAGACTGGCCATCATGTAGATGTTAGCGACGATGCCAGCACACGGCACGAATGGCACGAGTGGACACTGGAACGTCGAGGTGTCGACACTGTAACGATACATAAAAGATTGTGAGCAAGCAAAACACGACAAGAGCATCCACGGAATGCCAGACGCACCGGTGCTTGTCGAGGTACTGAATGGAAGCGAATGCTCCGAGCAGGGTGAGGCCGAGCATCGCTTGCAGCGTCCAGTGCCACTTGAATACGAGCGAGAACGACAATGCGAATGCCGCGACTGTGAAGATCACGACTCGCGTAGCGACAGTTCCCTTCTGGTGTTGGCTCGGCTTCATCCGTAGCAGCAAGACACCAGCGTTCACGAACGTGAAGACTTGTAGCGTGCCGCATGAGATGACGTTGGCGAGGAAATCGAGGTCGAAGACGAACGAGATCGCGCCCACGAGGATGCCTGTGAAGATCGTACTCGCTACGGGCACGTGGGTCTTGCGGTTGAGGTTCGCGAAGATCTCTGGAAGCAACCCATCCTTGGCCATTTGGTAGAAGATGCGTGGTTGGCCCATGAGGCACGTGAATGCAGCGGTGGTGAGTCCAAAAATGGAGCCGAAGGAGATGATGTGTCCAGCCCAATCCAGGTGGTGGAACGAGAACGCGTTGATCAGAGGGATATCTCCGCCGAGGACGGTGACCGGCGCCATGCCAGTCACCACGAGTGACACGCTCACGTAGATCGTCATGGAGATCAACAGCGAGCCGATGATACCCTTGGGCAGTGTACGCTGAGGCTCCTGCACTTCTTCAGCGAGACACGCGACCATATCGAAGCCTAGATACGCGAAGAAGACCACACCAGCGCCAGTCATGATACCGTCGAAGCCCTCCGGTGCGAACGGCTGCCAGTTCTCTGTATCCACTTGTGTGCTGCCCAGCGCGACGACAAACAGCAGCACTGCGATGTTAAGCAGCGTCACGAACGCGTTGAACTTGGCCGATTCCTATCGCATTTCTCCACGTGAGTGTCTTTGTAGAGTCGCAAGTGATGATCGAACCTAGTGACTTACATGGACGCCTGCGAGGAGAATGATCGTGCACGCTGCCACAAGCACACACGCTAAAACGCTGCACGACATGCCAAATAGCTCTGTGCGCACGAGCCAGTGGGGGATCTGGAGTCCAAACTGGTGCAAAAAGGACTCGGCGTACGACGCCCAGCTTCGCGCGATACCGGCGGCCGAGATACCATAGCCCAGCGTCAAGTTCCAGCCAATGAGCCACGCCGCCAGCTCGCCGAACGTTAAGTACACGAACGTATACGCAGAGCCGGTGATCTAGAGACAGGTAACCAAGTCGCAATGTGTTAGTTTCCACCAAACAGAAGAGGAAATCCGCATGGACCATTTTGTTGTCGTACCGGTACACGCGCTGCAAACTCCGAGTACGTGAGCGACGTGAAGATGCATGCAATGCCACTGATCAGGAACGACAGCGAAATGCCAGGCCCAGTGATCTGTGCACCAACGCCCACGAGCGAGTACACGCCGGCGCCGACGGAGCAGCCGACGCCGTACGCGATGAGATCCGCGAGCGTGAGGCTGCGCTTGAGCGTGCTGCTGGTCTTCTGGCACGCATCCACGGGCTTCACGCGCGCGATGGCCTTGAGAAAGCGCTCCATTGTGCTGCGGTCGTCACGCTCTCTGTAGGACGAATGCAACGGAGCTCTTCGAGTGAGCGCTCCTGGATATTGACGGACGGGCGTTGTTCTTCTTCTCTTCGAAGTTGCAGCGGCGGTACGTGGCGTAATTGTGCCACCGGAGGGTCTAAGGTTCAAGAAGGACATGCGGGCTACTATTGAAGAAAGAGGGGCCACAAAAGAAGAAAAGAATGAACACCCATCGATTGGCTGCGTTCCGCGATAGAGGTAAGCGCGGTACAGACACCCGGACGAGTTTGGGGTGGAGGCGGACTAGTGACCCCGCTGGGGCTCTATTTCCAACCTCCCCTGGTTCCTATTGCACACACATTGACCCTGCCTTTAGTCTAATGGGGTAGACACGCCGGGCTTCGATAGTGTGCGAGTTGTGGGGCAATTATCCGGACGAGTTATTCCGGATAGACTACATGACGGAGGCGGGACTCGAACCCACGCCAGCGACCGAGGGGATGTGCAAGATGCGAATGTCTTAACGACGCCGGCAAAATGCACTGTACATGTGTGCAAGACACAAAGTCCTATAGAAAGAATATATGGACGCTATGGTGGAGACAACGTCAGTGGTGACATGGCGATGAAAACGCATTTTGCCGTGCTGCCTTGGTGTTCATACTGAAACCAAGTGAAAAGCAAACGCAAGTGGAGCTTGATTGTGAACTTCACCATGTTTCTCATTCGCTGGTGCATTCTGTAGATGCATTACGCTAGTGTATGCCACGAGCGGTGGTTCCTGTATCTAATGCTACGGTCTAGGCGTCGGTGACGATGCTCTTGCAGAACTTCTCGACGGCAGCGGCGCGCGAGGTCGTGTCGGCAGGCGCAGCCTCGATGACCTTGATGATACTCGAGCCCATGACGACACCGTCGGCAAATGCGCCGGCCTGGATGAAGTGCTGGCGGCTCGAGAGACCAAAGCCAAGCGCGAGCGGATGCGAGATGTGCTTGCGGACTACAGAGGACAAGCGACTGTTAGACAAGCGATGGTTGCTGGACGAAACGCAACAGGGGACTCACTCTTGGCCATGAACACATCGAGGTTTGGCGGCAGCTCCGTACGCGCGCCAGTGACGCCCGTCAGACTCACGCAGTACACGAAGCCGCTGGCGACCGAGCCGATGAGCGACATACGCTCCTCGGTCGTCGTTGGCGAGACCAGAGGAATGTACGCGAGGCCGAGCTTCTTGGCCTCGCCGCTGAAGAATGACGCAGCCTCTGGAGGCAGGTCGACGACGATGAAGCCATCGACGCCGTTCGCCTTCGAGTCCACGCAGATCTTGCTCTCGCCGTACTGGAGGAAGTTGTTGTAGTAGCCCATGAGCACGACTGGCGTGACAAGGCCCTTCTCACGTGCCTCCTTAACAGTCGCGAGCACGTCGTGGAGCGTGATGCCCTGGTCCACACCACGCTGGTGCGCCTTCTGAATGGTTGGGCCATCAGCCTGTGGGTCCGAGTACGGGACGCCAAGCTATTCGCAACACAGTTCACAGTGAGTACGAGGCCCACAGAAATTGTATATTGCACACAGAACAAACCTCGATAACATCAGCGCCACCACGCTCAAGCGCCAGCAGAATCTCGACGGTGTCCTCCTTGTCCTTGAAGCCGCAGGCCGTGAAGGTGACGAAGGCTGGACGGTTGGCCGCCTTGGTGGCCTGGAAGACCTCGCTAACGCTCTTTCTGCAAAGAGCATTCATCCACGTCAGCTTGGCAATGTATAGGTCTGCATTTACAGTGGACAGAGTTGTCCGAACCTGCTCATATTCGTCGTCGTCGTGCTGTGTCTGCCCAGTGCGCTTTTGGTGTGATGGCCCAGATGCCTAGTCTGTTTGGTGTTTGCCCCATCAGAGCTTCGATACATCAACCAACATAGTCCCTTCATCAACAATACGCACTTTGATTGGTTGAAAAATGACCTACTCACGATCTATTGGCTGAAATGTTGAGTGTCACTCCAGCGATTCTTCTTGTGGCGCCTACTGATGTTGCTGGAGGAAGTGACGACCATGCAGCAAGAATGCTGGATGTGTAGTTAGTTAAGTTTTCGATTTCGGAGGCTTATCATGCGCCTGGCTAGAGCAATTATGTGGATGGCTTCGTGCGCTTCTTCGGTGGCATCTTCTTGGTCGGTTGGATACGACTGCGGATGCCGCACGTGGAGCAGATCGGCTTGAACTCGCAGAAAAGCGAAAGACACACGGGGCAAACGAACGCCGTGGAGATGACTTTCTGGTGGCAGAAGCACATCGCTCGGAAGTCGACCGAGTCCTGCGTCGGCAGCTTCAGTAGCTTGCGCATGCTTGGTTCTGGGAGGTAGATCGAGATGAGGTACTGCAGCATGGCGTTCGGGTCGTTTGGCTTGTAGTAGATGCCGCCGGTCAAGTATGCCGCCTGCTGCATGAACGGCGAGTGGTCACGCGACAGAATGCAGGCATCGACAGCGACACTCTTCTTCTGAGCGGAGAAGATGCCGTTCATGATGGCGATGTAGTGCTCGGAAACGTCGGGGGACTTCTGGATGACGAGGATACGTGGGTGGACATCCTTCTGCTCGTTGATAGCTCGGTTGATAACTAGAATAATGCACGGATCCATCAGTTTTCCACAGCATTTCGACGTGTCATGACGCAGACTTACAGCATAGCGCTCTGGAGATGGACGCAGCGATCGCCGTGGCGTTTGGTTTGGCTGGGTCCAGCGGCGCTTCGCTCAGCGCCTGCAGCTTCTCCATCACGCGACTGTTAACCTTGAGGGACTGCTCGGCACGGCCGCTAGTATCAAGCTGGTCTGGATCTGGGAACAGCATCTCACTGCGTCCTGCATGGGCTGCGATGATCACGATGCGCTTGTTGCGGTGCAGCAATAAATACGAGTTCACAAACACCAGCGCGCTGGAAATGAGCTGCTGGAAACTCTGGCCCTGCGCGTTCTGCAGCTTCGAGTTCGGGAACCACTGCTGCGGGTTCGTATCGACCACAAGAACCAGCAGTCCTTCCTGGTGGCTTGCGCTGTCCGCGGTCACGTGGTTGGCGATCGCAGCGGCGCCATCGGCGCTCATCAAGCTGGATCCGTCCATGTTCTCGCTGGGTGCTGTTGTTTCTGGGCAAAAAAGTTGTTCGCATTCGAATCGTACTTAGACGAAGTGATAACAAAAATGAACGAATAATTTACGTAAATTACGAAACCACCATGTCAAGCGATGCTTGTCAAGCGAAGCCGAAGAATCGACACTTCAGAGCGCGTAAACCTGTGGTCTCTGTATGGCTACGCTTCACCATCGGCAGGCCTCTCTACAGTGGTGCGTTAGTCCGAAGACCCGACACCATCGCGCAATGTTGAGACGATGACCATGCGCGTCACTCCCTCACTTGTGTGTGTGAGTGTGGTTCACCGTCGCTGACGCGGGCCGCCCGAAATCCCCTCCCCTTCCCGTCGAACCATTCGATTTCGAAGGTCAATCCTCAACGTGGACTGCCGAGTGGTGCGACGGGAACCGCTGCGTACAATATCTGAGAGGTCAGAGAAGTTGAAGTCGTATCCTGAGGATATTTTCCCTCCCATCCCTCCATCAAACCTCCTCCCACCAACAAAACGAACTCGACGCCCAGTTCCCATTTAGGAAGACGGAGAAGAAGAAGGCGACGAAGGAAGGAAGATGGCGAACAACGGCCGCGGCGGAGGACGCGCTGGCGGCGGCAATGGCGGTCGCGGTGGTGGTGGTGGTAACCAGGCACGCGGAGGAGGAGGCGGCCGCTTCAACGGGCAAGCACAAGGCCGTGGAGGACGAGGACGAGCACAAGGACAAGGACAAGGTCAAGGGCAAAGTCAAGGAAGAGGAGGCGGTGGAGGTGGAGGTGGACGCTACGGCGGAGGTGGTGGTCGCTTTGGAGGCGGAGGACGCGGTGCTTCCCCCGGCGGGAACGGATACAACAGTGGTGGCCATGGTTACGGTGGAGGCTCTGGTCACGGCCATGGCGGTGGACGCGGTGACAGTTCGTCTCGGCCTGTGACGTTCAATGCGGGTACGGCTTCGTCGTATAGCGCGATCGGAACGTCGTCGTGCACCCGCTTCATCGCGAATTTGCGATCGTGTCCGACCGCGAAGCTGGCTGCTGCTGTGGCAGACGGAGAAGCAATGTGGACGGCATCATGGCGCCAAGCGGCGACGCTCGACGGAACGACCATGAAGACGCTGCTGGAGACGTTGGCGAGACTGCCGTCATCGGCGAACATCCCGCCGCCACGGCTTGGCGATGTGACTAATGTGGTGGCTGCGTTCTTGCGTGACGCCAACAACGCGTTTGGCTCGGGTATGACGGTCGAAGATGCCAAGCTGCGAGCGGTTGAAGTCGTGGAAGAGGTGTTCAAGCGGCTCACGAAGTTCACGTGGCGTGAAGCCCGGGGCGACGTTTTCAATGCATTCACGGATATGCTTGCGGATGCGGAACAGCTTTTGGAGTCCCGCCACGCGACTCACCGGAAGGCCCGTGAGCGTGTTGGACTACTGTTTACTGAGCTCGATAAGCCGTGGACGATTCGCGTTTCTCGTGAGTCAGAAGAGAATACTACCGAGAACGATACGGATGAAATGGCTGCGGAAGCCCTAGTCTCATGGAAGCGCCCAACCGTGGCGTGGCTCTCGGATTGGAACAACTTCCAGGCGTTGAAGTTGCCGCAGATGAAGGTGCCTGGAGGTCGTGGTGAAGGTGTGTACGACTCGCCAGAAGAATACTTCGAGACGACGACCAAGCTGTGGACGGGTATGACATTCGTGGATGGCCACAACGCGCTTCTACCGCACTGTACGCTGCAGATGAATGGCAGGCCGTGTGACCAGCCACTTTGGCCGATGCAAGCGCGTGGATACGCCGACTACCAGTGCCGTACCAGTGGCTGTGGTCGCCTGGTGGAGTTTGTGTGCGCGAACCGGCAGCACCACATCGGATTTTGCAAAGCCTGTGCGTCGGACAGACAGCAGAAGCTCCGCGGTCCAGCATCCAGCTACGCATCGACACATATTTACGACGCGTCTGTGCGCTCGCTGCGCTACGACGGCAAGATGTATCTGACCGATGTTTCTTCGCGGCGCCCTCCGCAGATGCAGATCCACTGGAAGACCACGCGGCGACTGGCGTCTCCAAACTTGGTGGGGATTGTGGTTCTCTCTGGCCGCGGCGCCTCGCTCAAGCTCAGCGATGAGGTCTACTGGGCCAAGGTGGCACTGCACGGTGCGCCCCGAGACGAGTTCCGGGAACGGGAAGGTGGGCGCGTGGCGCTTGAGCTGCTTGAGTACACCGTCGATGAGACCGGCAATCCGCTGCTCTCCCGAGAACTTGAGCAAGGCGCAAGCGTTGCGATAATCGACTGTCAAACTTTTGTTCCAGAGTTCATCCCAGTGTTGAAGGCCTTGGAGCGCCAGCAGGAAATGCCCATGCCGTTCCAATTCGGAGCACTCGTGAATTTGAAGCGGCTTCGAGAGATCAACGCTGGCGACGATGATGCTGATGGACACGGTGACGCGCGAGCCGCTCCGTACTCGTCGGACGAGGATAGCTCCGACAGTGATGAAGACCACGACGACATCGTCGCTCCTGTTCGTCCCGTTCGCGTGGCGAGTATTCCAGTGCTCATTTCAATACTTGTGGCGGAGAGCATGCTGGACCCAATCGTCCAAATCCGGCGTGACCCTCAAGTCGCTGATTTCTTGCGAAAGGATCTTGTCTCACTTATCACGCAGGCAACATTGGATCGTGGCCAACTCGTCAGCTTTATCGATGCGCTGCGCCACCCAGTTCACTGCACCCAAGGACCACCAGGCACCGGCAAGTCGTATCTGGGCGTCGTGATTGTACGCGCGCTGCTGATCATCCGCAAGCAGTGGATGCGCGTGAACCCGTCGGTGGGTGAACCTCCGATCCTGGTTTTGTCGTACAAAAACCACGCCATCGACGAGTTTCTCGTGGATTTGGTCACCAAAGAGCCCATAGTGCAGAATCGCTTCTACGGCAAGTCTCCGCTGGTGCGACTGGGCGGTGGCTGCTCAGAGCCAAAGCTGCTCCAGTACCAGGAATCGAACGTCGTCGCGACCGCGCCGGAGGTCGCCAAGTTGACGAAGGAGCTCGATCATTTGCACAAGCTCGGCTCCACGATTCGCAACTTTCGGAACTCGTTTGGAGTGATCCACGAAGCGCAGGTCTTGATCAGCGGTGATGACAACAGTGACGTACAAGCCCAACGCGATAGCGTCAAGGTGTTGGCAAGTGCAGCGAGCGGGCTGGCCACGGCCACAGCAACCATCTTGGCTTTCACTCAACTTTCGTCCACACAAGGTGCTGACGGCGACGAAGCCAGCAGTGGTGATGGAGCAAGTGTATCTGGGACCACGGCGCAAAAAGACGAAGAAAACGCGAAGCTCGTCACTGTTGCGAAGTTGAACGTGGCAAAGCCAGCGGTGCTCAAACACGAAGATATCAAGGCGCTGTATGAAGGAATCCGCCACTACGACGATCAGATGGACCCTGCAGAGATCTTCTACAAGTGGATGAGTGGATTTGTCCCGCTACCAGGGTGTGCGTACGAGGAAGAAGAATGCTCGAAGCTCGTGGACAGTGAAGAAACCGTGTACTGCTCGCGGCATCGATGCCACTTTGTGGTGGTTGACGATGCTTCCGAGTGGGAGACGCGATGTGATCTGGCCGTTGAGCTGGTCTATGGCTACTGCGCAGCGCACTTGTGTGTGGCTGACGATTGCGAGTCGTCTGTGTTTCGCGAAGGTGTCAAGTACTGTGAGGACCACGCGTGCTTTGTCTGCGTTCAAGAGAACGTGGCCGTGGGCAAGGCAACCGATGCGCCACCACGTAATACTTGCAGTAAGCACCCGCTTTGCTTTGCGACCAATGGCGATTTCCCGTGTGAAAACCTGGCGTCGTCTCAAGACTCCTCGTACTGTGCTGAGCATGCTCTTCCAGACTGCCGTGCGTTGACTCGCTCGGGGAAACCATGCCCGAATATCGCCGTGTCTCGTAGTTCCCCGTACTGCCACTCACACCGTGAATTTGCCGAGGAGCAACGAAAGCTGCAAGAGGCGTCGATGTCGCTTAGTGCTTCAAAGTGCGCTGCAACGAATTCCAAAGGCAAGCCATGCAAGGGAAAGCCGTTGCCCGGGACGGTCTTTTGCTTGAGTCACGTCGGCAGACGCGTTCAGGTGCCAACACCGCAGACGGAGTCGGTGGCTACGTGGGTCGTGGAGGAGACGAAGGCTCAGACGGCTAAACTCGAAGGCCCATCCAAGCGTGAAGCCGGATTGAACGGCGAGCCAAGTGGCGAAGCTGCTGCTCGTAGTGCCGTGCCAGAGCCAAAGATTGCGAGCTCAGTGAACGAAGGCGAAGAGAACAAGGAGGAGAACGTTGACGTGGTGCCGGACGATGATGCGGCATCGACAGGTTCTGAGGAGTTTGTCGATTGTGCCATTGACTACTCGCTACCCATGGATGAAGACGACTACGATGAACCAGACCACATTCAGCACTTGCGTGATGTCGACGAAGTCGACAGTGGAGCTGCGGATGAAGACGAGTTCGAGTTCAACAAGGACGACGATCAAGTTCAAGGAGACGATGGCGACGAGGACGAAGGCGCAGGTTATAACGTGCTCGAAGTAAGCCAGTGGCACTGGGATATGACTCTGCAGCACCGGTGGCACGCTATTCGAGCTCTTCTCCGTCAGTGGGATCCGATCGCCCACACCGTTCTCCGCGCGATCCACGCAACGTTCAACGAGACCAAGCGCAACTTGTTCGACGAGCAGAAACGAGCGCGAACGAAGATGTATGAAGGCCGTGCTGTGATCGGAGGCACCATCACGGGCTGCGTGACTCGTCTGGAAGCCATTCGCGCGACCAAGCCGTTTGCGATTCTGGTCGAAGAGGCATCAGAAGTGCTGGAACCGTTGTTGTTCGCGTGTCTTGGGTCGACAACGTGTAAGTTGGAGATGATAGGTGATCATTTGCAGCTCCAGCCTTCGGTCAACTCGAAGTTCGACTTTGAGCGCATCAACAAGATCAACATCTCGATGTTCGAGCGGCTCATTCGCGCTCCAGCCGGCCACGAAGTTCCGTCATCAGTGCTGTCGATTCAGCGGCGCATGCGCAAGAATATTGCGGACCTGACGCGCGAGTTTTACGCGGGCATCACGGAGATCGAGGACCATGAGGTCTGTCTGACCAAAACAATCCAGTCGTCTGCTTTGAGTCGGAAGACTTTCAACTTTTCAGGGGACAGAGTCAAGTTGGCAGCCTCCAAAGGGCGGGAGGTGCTCGGTGTCGCTCCTCACCTCTTCTTCTGGACCCACAAAGGCCGTGAGGAGAGAGCAAGTGTGGGCTTGTCGAAGATGAACTCGCTTGAGGCGGACATGGCCTGCCATCTCGCGAAGTACCTGACGCAATGTGGAGTGCCGAGCAGTTCGATTGCGATTTTGACGCCGTACAAGGGCCAGTTGATGCACATGCGTCGTCAGCTTACATCGAAGCAGTTCGGCATGGGGAAGCTTGGTCGAGACGGCCGGTATGAGCCGACGTGTACGTTGTCGACAGTGGATCGGTTCCAAGGTGACGAGGCGGACGTCGTGATTGTGTCGCTGGTGATCGACGGCAAGTCGAAGACGCCGTTTGTGAAGCTCCAGAACCGTATGATTGTGCTTCTCAGCCGTGCTCGCATCGGCATGTACGTCGTCGGCAACATCGAGTACTTCACGAACGCCGCAGCGTCTGCGCCAGCGCACTGGCAAGCCACGATCGACATGCTGCAAGATCCTGCACCTTCAGACAGCTCGGCTGCTGTGGATGCCGTGTGGCCACCCTTTGCCGAAGCCCGCCTAGGCAATGCGTTGCCTCTGTGTTGCCCTCAGCACCGTGAAAGCGTCCACCTTGCCAAGAAACCCAGTGACCTCCAGCTTTCGTTCTGCCAAGTGATCTGTCAAGAGCCACTCTCGTGCACCCACGTGTGTGGCAAGCGATGTCATTGGACCACGATCGACCAGCACACATCGAGTTGCAAGGTGCTTGCCGACTCGCCGTGTGAACGCCATCCGCGCCAACTGAAGTGCTCGGACGTCTGCAAGACCACGATGCGTGTCACGATCGCCGACGCAGTGAGAATGTATCGTTGCGACGAGCAAGTCGACTTGCAGCTTCCTTGTACGCATGTCCAGAAGGTTACGTGCGCCCAAGAAGTCGACATCCTTCAGAAGACGACTGCGTGGCCTCGATGCACGGAGAAGGCGCTGACGCCTTTCATCTACCCCGAGTGCAAGCACGAGCGCCACTGTAAATGCGTGGACTACTACGCGTACCAACCTGGTGGTGGTCGCCAAGCACCGCACTGCACCCAGAGTGTCGAGTATGTGCCCCTCTGTGGCCATGCAACGCAGCTCAAGTGTTATCTGCGAGCGGATTTCACAAGCGGACGCAGCAAGCACGTGTGCACAAAAACGGTCAAGTGTGTGCTGCCGCGCTGCGGCCATGAAGCATCATTGTCTTGTCCAGTAAAGCTCTCGCTGGATTCTTGGACTGGTGCGGCAGTATCGTGCTTCGGCATTGTCGACGAAGGCTCAGAGTACGGTCCAGCCGACCACACGTGCACGAAGATGGTGACGCTTCGTCGCCTCTGCGGACATGAAGCCTCAGTCCAATGCAGTGCGGCCTTCAACATGGCATTGACGAAGCCACCGTGCGCTGAGACTGTGGATTTCCTGAACCCAGAGTGTGGTCATGTCCACCAAACGACCTGTGCGAACGCAGCAAGAATGCGCGAACGTGTTGCTCAGCTTGGAGCGAATTCAACGCCTCCATCTCCGGTGATGGTCGTGAACGAAGAAGACCGAACGTCGAGCTTCCAGAATTTCGGTTTTGGTATCGCGTGTCAGGCCAAGGTCACGCTGCGACGCAAGTGTGGTCACGAGAAAGAGATGTCGTGTCACCAAGCTCGAAGCACCAACCTGCCGTGTGGTGAGACCGTTTGTGTGAAGCGTCCAGACTGTGGACACGATTGCGTTCTGCCGTGCTCGTTGAAAGAGAAGCTTGAGTCGTGGACACCCTGGTCTCAAGCCCCGAACTCGTTGACCGAGAAGCTACAGTCTTGGATGCCGTGGTCGGGCTCCCAGACGGAGCGTGACGAAGCTGTTCAACTACTGCTATCGTCCGGTGTTATGTCGACGAGCCTTCCATCGCCGTCTGCGCCAACCTCGTCAGCGATCCAGGCGAGTCTGAAGCCATGTAAGCAAACAGTTTTGCTGCGGCGTGACACGACGTGTGGACATGACGTACGCATTGCGTGTGAGCAAGCGATGAAGATCTTACGAGGCGAAGCCACAGCTCCAATTTGCCGTGTGCCTACGACGAAGGAGCTCGCGTGTGGCCACACGGTAGAAGTGACTTGTCACGTGGACGTTTCTTCTGTGCGCTGCAAGGAAACCGTCGCCAAGCCGTGTTGGAATACTGCCATGTGTCACCAGACTGTCAAGGCGCTCTGCTCAGCGGAGAGTGGTGTGCTTCAGTGCGACTCACGGGTCACTTGGCAGTGTCCGACAGGAAAGCACGAGTACGACGTGGCTATTTGCACCAAGGGCGAGCCAGCAGCTTGCCCGGGCTGCTCGTTCGACGAGTTGATGGAAGCAATTGAAGCTACGAAAGCGATTTGCTCGGCGACTCCAGATGCCAGTGTTCCGTGGCCTCCGGCCGGACTGCCTACAGCAGTGATGAACCTTCCATCGTTTGCATCCACCACGACGTTGAGTGACGATGACAAAATCGCGTTTTTCCACCGCCAACTCGCAATGCTCGAGCGGTTCAAGGACTGGATTGAGCAAGACGAAGACGTGTGGTCGCGAGCTCTTTTCCAGCCAGTGTACGTGCCCGTGTTCGCTGTCGTCGACCCTCAGAAGAAAGTGAAAGAGCCCGCTACGAGTTTTGAACGGAACAAATTCGCGTCCACGAAGACTTGGATGAACGTGGAGGCCTTCCCGCTGACTGCAGAAAACGCGTTGCAAATGATCCCAGTGGAGGGACGCGGCGGCGGGAAGAAGAAGAAGAAGCAGCAGAACACCGCACCTCCGTCACGACGTGTGGTTTTTGGAGTGATCTTTTCGTTGGGACTGAACGCCAATCCATCGGATGCGCCAACGTCGTCCTACGGACATAAGCACCTGATATGGATCGAGAAGCAGCAGCAAGAACTCGGCTACGACTGTGCGTTTTTCACAAAGAAGCGCGACGGGTCCATGGCAGAAGCAGGCTTGTTGCGTGTGTGGGAGCCGTACGCGATGTTCCCAACGGCTGAGGCGCGTGTTAACGCTTCCGAATGGAAAATGGTGGTCGAGTGCATGGGCGGTGAACTGGGCGAGAGTATGAAGTCGGTTTTGCAGCCCCCCCCAAGTCGCTTCCTCGCGTACAAGTCGTTGGCAGCGTCGTCAACCGTGTCTTCAGCTGCATCGAGTGACGTGTCGAGCAGTGAACACAGTGGGCTGTCGTCCTCACAAGAGAAACAGTGCAAGCAACTCTTTGAGGCGCTGCCGTATCGATGGGCCCACAGCATTCGCTTGTCGTATCCGTGGTCGGGCAAGCAGCTTCTGGTGGGCAGCGGGTTCAGTCTTCCGGAGATTGTCGAGCAGCAGCTACATGACAAAGTCACGTTCATGCGTGGCCACGGTAGCGCATTCGGCAAGACCGGGAAGAAGAAGGATGCGACTGGCAGTCCATTCAGCGGTTTGAACCTCTTGCAGAAGATCTCGGAGCAACGACCGTTTGCTGAAGCCGACCTATTTGCCGCGCTCGAGCTGCTGGAGGTGCGCAAGCCTGACTCGTCGGACGCTGTCGCCAAGGTGGAGAGTTACGTGAGCCGCATGCAGCAGCTGAACCGCGTATGCCACCCGCTCGTTCTCCTCGCGTTTGCTCGCGTTATTGGAAGGGATCCGGAAATCTCTCCGCGCGTTCAGCCACCTGAGTGTTTGGCGCTTTTCCAAGAGCTGTATCCAGAGGCGGCGGAGCTCTGGCTCACGCAGGCAGAGAAGGCACTCGTGGCGAGCAAGGCAGCGGGAGGCAAAAAGGATGCGACCACGAAAGCGGACGAGGATGCGATGACAGTCGAGCAGCGCTGGCAGAAGCTGAAGGCGGACCAGAATGTGTCTTCGGAGGCGATGGACGAGCTGCTCAAGATGGTGGGTCTGGCGCGCGTCAAGCGATTTGCGATCAGCATGTTCAAGAGTGCGCTTGCATTCCAGCGCATGACGCCGTCGCAGCGCAAGAAGAACGCGATGGCGATGAACTATTGCTTTGTCGGAAACCCGGGGACAGGCAAGACCACCGTGGCCAAGTTGATTGCTCGCATCCTACACGACTCGGGTATGCGGCGTGTCAATTCCGCGTTACTCTGTAGCGCGCAGGAACTGAAGGACAATGGCGCCGACAAGTTCCGAGACCAGGTGAAGAAAGCAATGGGTGGCGTCGTGTTTATCGATGAAGCGTACGAGCTCGAGCCGTTGTCGGACCCAAAGGGAAAGCCGATCGTCGCCGAGGTGCTGTTCGCTGCTGAGGAGTATCGCCACGATCTGTCGATGATACTCGCTGGCTACGAGGACGACATCCAGCAGAAGCTCTACGCGTACAACGATGGTTTTCGCAGTCGCTTCACGGAGGTGGTGTTTGACGATTTCGACGAGGCCGACTTGCGAGTGATCTGGGACGGCATGCTCAAGGAGCGAGAGTGGACATGTGAGGACAAGGTGTCGACCATCGCCTGTCGCCGTCTCGCGCGTGGCTCTGGTCGCAAAGGATTCGGAAACGCGCGCGCTGTGCGGCAGCTCTTTGAGCACGCGACGGCGGAAGCCATGGCTCGTGAAGACTTCGATGGCGTCACTGACATTCGAGCGATTGATGTGATTGGAGAGCGGCCGTCGAAGAACGAGAAGCTGCGTAGTCTCATGAACGAGTTGGAAAGCAAGATTGGCTGGAAGCGCATCAAGCAACGCGTGAAGGAGATCATCTCGGTGTGTGACGCCAACTACGAGCGTGAGCTGAACGGCCAAGAGACCCTGTCGATCGTGATGAACCGCCTCTTCCTGGGCAACCCGGGCACGGGCAAGACGACGTGTGCCAAACTGTATGGTAAGCTGCTCAAGCACCTGGACTTCTTGTCGAACGGTGAGGTCGTCGCGAAGACGGCGGGGGATTTCGTCGGTCAGTACGTTGGCCAATCGCAGACCAAGACCAACGAGATCCTGAAGCTCGCGAAGGGCAAGGTGTTGATCATCGACGAGGCGTATAACCTCAATGACAATCTCTACGGCAAGCAGGTTCTGGATGTGCTTGTGGAGAAGGCCCAGGGCTCAGATAACGATGACATTGCGGTGATTCTCATCGGCTACGAGCAGCAGATGGCCGAGATGCTGCGCACGCAGAACCCAGGCTTGGCGCGGCGATTCCCGATCGAGTACGCGTTCTACTTCGACGACTACGATGACCACGAGCTGTACGCCATCTTCTCGACGGCGTGTGCTCGCAAGAACGTTTACTGTCCGCTGGAAGTGGAGCAGGAAGTGGTCAAGTTGCTGTCGATGCAGCGTCGTCAGGCAAACTTCGGCAACGCTGGTGCAGTGGAGACGCTGCTGAAGAATGCGATGGCGAACGCGTCGAAGCGACCGATCGAAGCAGGTGAAACCAAAATGCGATTGCAATTGGAGGACATTGAGAACGAGATGTCGAAGCGGTCGAAGGACGATGAGGAGGGGGAGACTGGCGCTGTCGAGAAGAAGGAACCGGAGGACCCATTGCGGATGCTGGACAAGCTGTACCGGATGGACAACATCAAGGACGAGCTGCATCGTCTGCGTACTCGCATCCAAGTCGCGGAAGAGGAAGGCGAGGATCGTCCGGAGATTGGCCACTTCATCTTCCGTGGGTCGCCAGGTACGGGCAAGACGACGGTCGCGCGTGCGATGGGCAAGATCTTGCATCACATGGGTCTGCTGGGCTCGGATCGTGTCGTGGAAACGTCGGGGCTGAACTTGACTGGCGAGTATCTCGGCCAGACGAAGAAGAAGGTCGAAGAGCAGCTCGGACAAGCGCGCGGCGCGATTTTGTTCATCGACGAAGCGTACGAACTGGGCAAGGGCATGTACGGCGAAGAAGCGATGACGACGCTGGTGGCGGCCATGACGGATCCGATGTACGCAGGTATGGTGATCATTCTGGCGGGCTATCCAGCCGACATGGACGCGATGCTCAACCGCAACGCGGGTCTCAAGAGCCGATTCACGCGGTTCCTCGACTTCCCCGACTGGGAAGCCAGCGATTGTATCGCATTCCTACGGTCACGCAGTGCTCAGGAGAAGTACCAACTCATTGGCGACGCGACGGAGGAGCTCGAGGAGTTGTTCGAGACGCTGCGGACGATGCCGGGCTTCGGTAATGGTCGTGATGTGGACAAGGTTTGGAAGAGCGCGTTGGAGTGTCGAGCCCAGCGTGTCGTGGGTCGTCCGGAGCTGGAGCGAATGATCACTTTGGCGGACGTGGAGGCTGCAAGCGAGCGACTATTGTCTGCCCGACGACCGCCCGAGGCCGAGCTTCTCGCGCGACCAGAAGTGAATCCATTTGAGCGAGTGCAAGGCCGCGTGAGCTCGTCGGAGCCGCCGCGTCAAGAGCTGGAGTTGAGCTCCTCGGTTGAGAAGACCCCTGAGCCGACGAAGGACCCAGAAGACGACGAGCCAGCAGAGCCTGACAGTGAGGAAGACTCATCGGAGGACGCCATGCGTGATGTCGATGTGTCGGACGCGGTGTGGGAGGACCTCGAGCGAGCGAAAGAAGCGTACAAGCAACTACTGCGAGATCTACAGGACGAAGAAGACCGCAAGAAGCGTGAAGAGGCCCAGCGTAAAGTGGAGGCGTACAAGGCTGCGCAGGAGAAGCTGCGGCGTCTGGCCAAGTGTCCCGCTGGCTTTGAGTGGAAGCAAGTGGGCGGCGGCTGGCGCTGCGGTGGTGGCAGCCACTACGTGAGCAACGCCGAGCTGGAACGCAACTTCATGTACTAAACAAGGTCTGCGGCCGATAGTTCGCATGTTTAGGTAACGTTACAGAAAGTCATCGTTTGCATATCAGTTGGTGTTGTGGTCGTGTTATCTGTTCTCCGTTCATGCAAATCAACCACGATTGTGATACTAGTACAGGCGTTTCTTGTAGACGGCAGCGACTGTGGACTCTTCCTCTTGGGCCAGCGTCGCCCACAGCGACTCCGTCTTGGCACATACCTCTCCTTCTCTTCTCATTGACTCTTGTGGTCCATTTCCACTCGTCTCCTTTTTCTTCTTGGAGATAATAACAACGCTCTTCGTCGTCCCTCCAGACTGCTTGACGGCCTGACGAAGTCGGAGCTCTTCGTCCTGCAGCGCCTGCCACGCGTCCAGCGCCGCACTCGCCGTCTTGGACGCATCACTCGCAGCCTGCGACGCTGATTTGCTGATTGCGTATTGCTGCTGTAACGCAGTTGCCAACGCACTCGCTTGAGCGACAGACTTTGGAGTTGTCTGGCTGCTCCACGCCTCCTGGAGCCGCGTCAGCAACTGGTGAGCCACCGGATTGGCCGGCTCCAGCTCGTACATACGCTGAGCATCAGCCAGCGCTGCCTACAAAATCAATCGTTAGATGCTGTGGTAATAGGTACCTATGGTGACGCTCACCTTGATGTTGCCGAGCCGCTCGCGCGCCAGCGCACGTCTGTAGAAGCCCTTGACACACTGCGGCTGCTTCATCAGCGCCGCTGAACAGTCCTCCTCCGCGTACCGCAGCAGCTTCTCATCCTGGAGCTCAATGTACGCGAGTGCGCGGTTGAGAAGCACAGCGACCTCCAGAGCCACGAGCGTCTCGCGGTCGGCAGGCGTGAACTGGTCGTAGCAGCGCGGCAGTTGCGACAGCGCACGCGCGTACACTTGGATGGCGTCGAGAAGCTGGCGCCGTTGGAAAAGCGCGTTGCCTTCCTGTTTGAGCGCATCCACAACGTGGACTTCATTCGCCGCCACGAGCTCCCAGTCGTCTCCCGCTGGAGGCGGCGGAGGAGGAAGCGACGCCGCGTCCATCTTGCCTTTGTTGTCCTTTCCTGGATGGAGATGCCGCGAAAGGACGCCGAGTAGGATCTATTTCCATAAATTACTTACATAGACTGGGGTACTTTAGAAATTGACAGAATTTTAGACCGCAGGTGAATGTCGTGCGAAGGTTGCGTGAAGCCAATTCTCCGCCCTGTTAAACCCGCTTGATGGGTTCCGTGAAGCTCCCGCATCAGCGAAGCCAGAGGCTTCATGACGCCCTTCACTGTGCGTGGAGATGCGTTGGCAGTCTGCGGCTGTGCTGCGTACACAACAGGTTTTCTATGGATTTTACAACTGCATTGGCTCCAGCACGGAGACAGATGAGCTCCACGTGTGCTTGGATCAGTGTGGCGTGACACTTCTGCCACAATCGACGTGTTACGCACCCGATGGCGCACATCCCTTTCTAACTCATTCATTATAACTATCACCGGGTATGTATTTACACAGGCAATTGATGATCCTCATGAAGTGTCGCGTTCACGCTGGTTCAGACCACGTATGCGTTGATACAGGATCTGGTATCTCCTCATTAGTAGCCCCAGTTGACAGCCGCGAGCAGCTCACATCGTGAGTCGCGGGTCCTCATTCCCTGCTTAGCGTCACTTCCCGACGCGCCGCCACCTTCGTCGCGCTCTTCTCCCTCTGCAAGACTCCTCCTCCACCTCCACCTTCCTCCTCCTCCCTTCTACGATGGTGCTGATCCATGAGTTCCGCGTGCCGCTGCACATGACGGTGGACGAGTTCCAGGTCGCGCAGCTCTACATGGTCGTGGATGCCAGCGAGAAGATGACGGGCAACGGCGAGGGCGTCGAGATCCTCAAGAACGAGCCGTACGACAACACCGACGGACACGTACGTCTCGTTGATCTCTACGTGTGAGAAAGGCGTCGTAAACTGACTTGAATTGAATTATAGATGGGCGTGTCGGCGATCTCGGGCTGGACCGTGCCGCGCAACAAGGGCCAGTACACGCTCAAGCACTACTACGTCAAGAGCCACATCCCGAGCGTCGTCTCCGCCTTGTACGTATGGTTATAATCCCCCTCCACTGCCTCTCTCGTTCCACAGTTCTGATAGGAAGCTGTATGCGCGCGTGTGTAGCTGCCCAGAGGACAGCATGGTGCTGATCGAGGAGGCGTGGAACTCGTACCCGCACTGCGTGACCGTGATCGTGAACGGCTACCTGGCCAAGAACAAGTTCTACATCTGCATCGAGTCCAAGCACTTGGCGGACAGCGGCGACACGGACAACGCGCTCGGCATGAACAGCAGCGAGCTCAAGCAGCGCAAGGTCGAAGTGTACGTTTGTCCGTCTTTCTTCCACCATCCTCTTTGATTTACCCTCACTAACTCCACACTGTCTGACGTCCTTTCCACACAGCCTTGACATCGCCGAGAAGCTGCCCAAGCAGGAGATCAAGGACGACCACGACGCCGCCACTGTACGTGTCCACTCTTGTGTCTCTTCGAATGAATAGGACGCGATAGCTCACGATTTTTGGTGGTTGCTTGATACAGTACAAGTCGGTGAAGACGGGTCGTGGCCCGCTGGCCAAGGGCTGGCAGAAGAAGGTGGACCCGGTCATGACGTGTTACAAGGCCGTGCGCGTCAACTTCGACTACTGGGGCGTGCAGGGCAAGGTGGAAAAGATCATCCGCGACCAGCAGCGCCAGCTCTTCCACTCGACGCTGCGCCAGGCGCAGTGCCTCACGGACGACTGGTTCGGCCTCACCATGGACGACATCCGCCGCCTCGAGGACGCCGTGATCGCCAAGCTCGAGGCCAAGCGCATGGCGGCGCTCGACAACCAGAAGACCCACTAGAGAACTACTGTAGACGCCCCCACGCGAGCCCTCGACTTCGCAGACGACAGCTAGTACTTGACGCCCTGCCTTTGAGCGAGCGTGCCTGTGTTTGTATTTGCTTACTATAACCGTGAGACGGATGCCTCGATATAATAGACTGAACCGTTCCTCTCATTGCTCGCTTGCTTACTCGAAGTCGTCGTCGTCGTCCCAGTCGTCGACGACTCGCGGAGTCTGGAGGCGCGAGCGACGGAATCGAAGTCCGCAGCCTGCGCACAAATCGTGTTTCGCTGGATTCACGAGCGTGCATCGCGAGCAGCTCCAGCCGTCCGCCACGCCACTCGCTGGCTTCTCGGGCGGCTCGCTCTCCTTCATGTCCATATCGATGATTGAAGTCTCGCGTCTCGAAGCCACTGGAGCTGCAGGTGCCGGTGGAAGCATTGGTGATGACTTGGTGATGAACACGAAGTCTTCGTCTTCATCGTCGTCGCCATCGTCGTCCACCATCCTCACGATGCGCGCCTTCTTGGTTTGCGAGTTGGCACTCGATTGGCTCGAAGTCTTGTTGCTACCTGAGCCCATGGCTTCGTCGTCATCAGGCGCTGGCCGCTTGGGAGGGCTGCTCGCTTTCTCGAGCGTGGACGCCGTCGTACGAACTTTGATGGGTGAGACGATCTCCACATCCGACTCGTCTTCGCTCTCCGTGTTGGCGACAGTGTCGTTCGACTTTTGACTCCACTTGTCCTCTCGTGGCGGTGGCACACGAGCGCTCCGCTTGACTGGCAGCACCACCACGTCATCTTCGTCCTCGTCGTCGCCGCCGCTCGATGCAAACTCATCGGACTCGCTATCGTTGGCGTCGTCGAACTCGTCTTCATCGTCCTCTTCGATCTGCTTGGCCTTCTTCTGCTTCGATCCTTTCGTCTTGGCAGCGGCCTCATCGCTCACCCGCTTCTTCGCAGCCGCGATGATCTGCTGGCGCTTCTTCTTGCGCTCTTCTTCTCGCTCGTTTTCCTTGTCTTCGTTCTCGCCGAGATGGAAATCCTGCAGCAGTTGCCAGTCGACGCGGCAACTGAACGCGAAACTCACCAGATCCTCTCGAATGTCAGCGATCGCCTGCTGCATGATCACGTCATCAACCGATGCGTAAGAGCGGTGGTGGCCCCAACTGTTCAAATCCTCCTCCGGTGGCATGCCGATCTGTGGGTGGTAGTGCTTGTCGGTGCCGGTCTTCTCGCTCAACGGATCCGAGTGCTCACCATCGACATCCTTATCTGCCTCATCCTCTGCGTCTCCACCAAGATCGTCGACGTCGATGGCTTCTTCAAATCTCGAGGCATCCTTCTCACCGGGACTTCGCCACTGGCAGCGGTCACACTTGAGTTGGTCGTGCGTGTCGGACATGGTGTCCTTGTGCAGCACGAACAACCGCTTGAGATCTTTCGACGACAGCGAGTTGACCTCCTCCTTATCATCGACGATGTTCTGGAGACCTTCTTTCGAGAGCTGTCGCTGGAAGATCTTTTCCTCGAGCGTGCCAGTCGCCAAAAAGCGGTACACGTAGCACATCTTCTTCTGTCCTTCTCTCCATACACGCGCAGCCGCCTGCTTGTCTGTCGCTGGATTCCAATCCGGATCGAAAAGCACGAGACGGTTGGCGCCAATCAAGTTCAGACCACAGCCGCCGGCTTTACTCGATAGCAGGAAGGCGAACGAGTTGGTTTTCGGGTCGTTGAATGTGTCGACGAGGTTCTTGCGCTTCTTCGCTGAGGTCGTGCCGTCGAGCCGCACGAATGGCAACTGCCGCTCACGGCATAATGACGAAACGACGTCCAGCGTCTGTGTGTAGTTGGAGACGATCACGATACGGTCGGTAGTGCCCTTGCGCATTGCCTGCATGAGCCGGTCGAGCAGCAGGAACTTACCCGACCACTCTGGATGACACGTTCGGTCGTGGCCCGACCGTCCTCGAAAGCCTCCATTCGTCGGGGCGTTTGACTGCGTCGCCTCGGCGAAGAACCGTGAACAGCCTTCAAAACCTGCGAGCTTGGTCGTGCTCTTGCCAGACTCGTCGAAGATGAGCAGCGGGTGGTTGCACAGCTTCTTCAACGCCGTGATGGACGACAACACGTTCGTGCTCTCCTTGCGCATCATATCTCGGAAGGCACTTGACTGCAGAAAGTGCGAGTAGAGCTTCTCCTGCAGCGGCGACAGCGGGCAGCACACGACCTGCATGAGCTTGGGCGGCAAGTGCTTGGCGTTGAGGATGTTGCCTCGACGCAGAATGAACTGGTTCACGATCTCACACAGCATCGCCGAACACGCCTGTGCGACTTGTCGGTCCTTGTCGGTCGAATCCGGCTCGCGGCCTACGAGAATCGGACCCAAGTACTGCTTGCGGAACTCGCTGGGCGTACCCAAAATGTTGGGGTTCGTGAAGTCCACCATCGCGTAGAACTCCTCCAGGTCGTTTTGCATGGGCGTACCGGACAGCAGCACGCGCTTCCTGCAGGCCAGCGCCGACAAAGCCTTGTTGATCTGCGAGTTGGCGTTCTTGAGGCGATGCGCTTCGTCGCAGATGAGCAAATCACAGCAAAACGGCGCGTCGTGGAAGCGTTGTGCGTGCATGCGGAAGGTCTCGTAGGAAATGATCAGCACTTGGGCGGCGTTGGCGGCCAGCGACCCGGACAACGACGGCCTGCTGCCTTCGATGAACTGGCGGATGCCCTTGATCACCGTGTCGCGGTTGGCTTCGAACAGCGCGACGGTCTTGACGCGGCCATGGAGCCACTTGACGATCTCGTCGTCCCAGTTCTTGACCAGCGACGTCGGACACACGACGATCGCGCGGCGGCTGATCGGCGTCTTTTCTTGTACCATCGACGTCTTGAACAGCGTGTACATGAGCGTGATACTCTGCAGCGTCTTGCCCAGACCCATGTCGTCGGCTAGGATGCAACCTTCGCCGTCGAAGCCCCTCACTTTGGTCACACAGTCGAACATGAACTGGACGCCTTCACGCTGGTGCGGACGCAGCCACTTGCCCACGATCTCTGGTACCACGACGCGTAGCTCAGGATTCTCTTCGCTTTGCCACAGAACGAGTGGTGGTGGAGGCGGCGGTGCGTCTGGGGCGGGCGGTGGCTTAGCAGGCTCTTCAATGTCGGCGTTTGGATGCTGGTTCTCGAGATCGGCCAGCGGGTCGTCGTCGACGTCCTCTAGCTGGACGGGCGGCAGATCGTGCTTGACCATAGGTCGCATGGCGCCGCCCGTCCACCGCCGCCGCATTCCCAGCGTCTTGACGCGCAGAAGACGCTCGCTCTCGCCCGTGCGGTTGGCTTCACATGGCGACTTGAATTGGCACTTGAGCCGCTCCGTGCCTTCTTCTGTGGGCATCGGGAAGAACGACAGGATGGGCAGGCGCTTGATGGAGCCCAGCTCACTGCCCGACTGCAGTGCGCGTCTGTTGCGTGCGGCGCTGGCGTGTGGGTCGTCGTCATTGTCCTTGGAGGAAGTCGTGGAGACGGCGGGTTTCTTGAGGGGAAGCACGAACGGTTTGAACTGCGATGACGGCTGTGATGCGCCAGGAGGCCGGCGACGCAGCAGAGACATACTAGAAGGATATGAATACGTGCTCGTGGTGGAATGGATGCGTGGGGAGACGTGTGTACGTAGATATGGAGGCGTGACGAAGGTGTTCCATTCACTGGTGATCCGCTTTACCGTCGTGATATTCGCGGCGTTCCGAGGTGTTCAAAAGGGAAAGCGCGCGGAAGGAGGTGGGTGGGTAGACCATCACTCTCAAATACCACAAATGATGTGGACCACATCACGATGACAAATTATGGTGGACCACATGATTCGTAATATTTGCTCTTCTTTGTGTTTCACAATTTGACGATAGAGATACGAAGTGGCTCCAGATCACATGGAGTTGGCGGTAGGTCGTGTGATCGGTCGTGTGTAACCTCGGTGGAGTTGCTGTTCGGTTGTGACAGCACCAACACAGAGTAGAAGACCGTCTGCAAACACAGCAAGTGGATGTGTGCCACACAGTGTGGGGAGCAGTGGCCGTACCCCTCCAGTGGAATGGGGTACTCTGGGTGGCGGACGCGAATACAGAGCTCAATCCCATCCAAGAAAGACCAGGCGTCTGCGCTGGGACCAAACGCCTTCGCTGACTTTGCTGGCGTGCATCTTTTTCCCTTCGATGGCGCCAGCACTCGCTGACTCGGTGAATGTTCCTCGTATGCATTCCTACAGGTATTCCAAACAACGACATACCTGTAAAGGCGTATGCTTTGGTGCGTTGTATCATCGGTTGCAGGTATTGAAGAGGCTCGCGCCATCTGGCTCTAGGGACCTCCGTCGCAATTGCACACCGGGTGTGGCCAGCTGTTTCCTGACTTTCAATGGCGTTTGGGTTGGGGGAGTTGGCGTTTGGAGCTCTTCGCCTGGAAGAGCTGCAAGCAAACTCCCAACAACCAGACTCTCCATCACTCGCATTATCACCACCGCCAGGAACCCTCCACACGCGGCGTGCATTTGAAGACAGCACACAGAGACAGCCCCCTCCTTCCCTCAACGATGGTGTCCTTCATCTACGCGAGCATGGCTGCCGCGCTCTGCGCCATGGCATCGCTCACCGGCTCCGTTGACGCGCGCGACAAGCAGCTCTACGGTCTCAACTACGACCTGCGTCAGGGTCCAGACTGGGACCCGGCCAAGTGTAAGACGGCCACCACCATCGCCAAGGACCTCAAGACGCTCAGCACCGTCACCAAGCGCGTGCGCACGTATGCGTT
>JAADWY010000240.1:0-40196 GCA_023336355.1 Pythium dissotocum | reverse complement strand
CCCCCCCCCCCCCCCCCCCCCCCCCAACGAGCCCCCGGGCTCCACGCCGGGCACGATGTCCTAGTGAAGGAAGGTCTCTATCCGTTAGAAGATAATCACGCACCTTAAATATAATACAAAAAGCCTTTCTTGTTGGGGATCGCCATGATTGACGGACTAATCAATCTTTACTACTCTATCCGAATCCTCTCACGTTGTCGGATCATTCCAACTGCGCACTTAGCTTTCTACCTGTGCGGAGCAGAGATGACGTTGAAGAGAGCCAGCTCTTCGAAATCGACTGTGTTTTCCGTTACAGCACCCTTGCCATGCCTCATATACAAAAAAAAAAAACTGCGCTGGTAGACTGTATTTGCTGTATTACTACCGTAGGCGATCCTCACTGAGGACCAATAAAGGCCATGGCAGGGGTTGCCTTCGATTTAGTCACTCCCGCGAGTTGCTGGATTTACTTCGTCTCCAACTCGAACCCCATGGCCTCAAGGCGAGCCTGGTCTCGTTTGCGCTGATCCTTGTAGCATCCTCGGAAGCGTAAACTTTGGTATACAGAACCAAGCTTGAGGCCCCACGTTGCTTCTGGCCACTTGACATCTTCCGGGACGATGAAGCCCTGCGGAACGCGGCTGTGGCCGTTGATCCCGTGGAACGTCTCCAACGCGGGCAAAAAGAGCTTGTCCCATTTATCTTGGATCGGATCCCACGCAAACTCAATAGCATCGAGACGATCACGATCACGCTTGACTAGCTGTGAAAAGTATCGGTGCACGCGCATGGTGTTCACCACTACACCAAGCTTCAGCCCCCACGCTTCCTGCGGCCACGCTGCAGTAGACGGCACCACGAACGCCTGGGGACACGGCAGTGACCGTTGAGCTGCTGGTAGGTCTCAAGGGATGGCAGGACACGTTCGCTCCACTGGTGCTCGAAATGGTCCCGTACAAAACCAATGTTTTCCAGGCGAGATGCATCACGAGTGGCATGAACTGTGTAGGAGTCTCGAGATCGAATTGACGATACGATTGTACCGAATTTTAACCTCCACGCTACTTCGGGCCACGGCTCTTCCCTTGGGACCACGAATGATTGGGGTACAATGCAGTGTCCATTCACTTGAGCGAAGACTTCTAGTGACGGAAGGATACGCTCACTCCACTGGTGCTCGAAATGATCCCACACGAAGCCGATCTTCTCCAGGCGCGGCGCGTCTCGAGCAACTTGAGCTAAGTAAATCTTCTTAGCTCGAACGGACATCACGACAGTGCCGAGCTCCAAACCAAACGCGTCCTCCGGCCACGGCTTTTCACTTGGCACGACGAATGCATTCGGGACGCAGCAGTTCCCATTCACTCGAGCAAAGGCTTCAGGCGACGGAAGGATGCGCTCGTTCCACTGGTGCTCGAAATGATCTCACACGAAGCCGATCTTCTCCAGGCGCGACACATCACTTGCGACTTTAGCTGCGAAGTACCCTTTCGTTCGGATGCTTCTCACCGCGGCACCAAGCGAAAGCCCTCGTAATTTCTTCGGCCACGGATCTTCAAATGGCAAACGACTGCGGGACGCAGCAGTCGCCATGAAGTTGGCGAAAGATCTCCAGTGACGGAAGAATGTGGTCCGACCACGTTGTTTCGAAGACGCCGAACGTGAACTCGACTGTCTTGAGATCCGCTAGCTCGTCCTCGCTCAATGAACGAGGCATGCTTCGAATCGTGTGAACTCGTTTCCCAAGTCTTAGCCCCCACGTAGCCACTGGCCAGGAAATGTCGCCTCGGGAGACCTCGAAGGGTATCGAGACCATCGTGTGGCCGTGACGCTCATAGAATACTTGCAGTGCCGCCAGCGTCTGATGTTTCCACTCGTACTCACGACGGGTCGCCTCAATTCCGAGCCCTCGTACCTGAGTTGCTATACTCGAATATCGCATGCAGTAGACTTCGTTCTCCAGAAACTTCTCCAGCACAGCACCCAGGTTGAAGCCGCGCGCATTATCTGGCCACACGATCTCACTCACGTCACTCACGAGACCACACACGTGGTCGTTGTGAGCAGTCTTGCGTCGATTGGAGAGCTCTTCATCTGTCGGGATCTTGAAGCCGCGGGGCACAGCCAAGTGGCCCGTGGCCTCGCGGTAGATCTTGAGCAGCGTCGGCAGCAGCTCGAACTGTCTGTACTCCCTCTCAATTGGGCGGAATTGTTGGAGGTACTCAGCGTGCGGGCCGCGTCCCACAGGCCTCGTCGACGGCTTGGAGGTCCACTGCGTCCAGGGGGTCGTGGATAGCGAGCGGCTCACGAGCAGCGGCGTCCGCACGCGCCAGGACCGCGCCAGCGCCAGCATCTTCGGCGCTGGTGACTTGGAATGGAACTGGACCTTCTCGCCAACCAGCTTATCATTCATTCTGGTCCGATCAGAAATATCTGAGTCTTTGGCTCTACTAAGTACGGTTCGCACTTCGGTTCGATTTGTTGGTTGGGCCGATAGAAAGGGTTAGGGGGTTTCATTTCGACAAGTGAACCGCGGTTCAGTCGGGTCCGTCTAAAGTCTATCGCCATCGTCTAAACCAGCCATCCATTCGGCTCTGCGGGTTGGGTCGGCTGGGAGAAGCGCTGTTGTTGGTGCTGCAAGCACTGCCACTCTAACAGGGAGCTCAGTAGAGAGAGAAGCAACCATGGTACGGGAATGGATGCCTGTCACGGGCGGCGCGATGGTGGCGTCTGTGGCGATGGACAGCGAGTATGGAGGATGGAAATGGAAGCGCAGATGATATCAGCACAGGCACGCGTAGCTCACAGCGAGAACGATGGAGAATTGACGCAGAACGAGGTGATCAACGGATGAGGACGAGATCTCATCGCATGGACGAGTACGACGACGTGAATGAGTACAAATCGCGCGCATTCGAGCCATTTACAGCATGCAACGTGTGGTGAAGAGTAGCGGCTTCTTCAGGCTTCGGAACGAGCTTCAAATGGCGTGTTTCTGACAACAAATGACCGAACTATCGACTCTTCACCAGCGAGATTCCAGCACGAGCACCACACCCATTTCCATCCATTCTTCTCTCGATTACCGTCGTCTGCAGTCGCTTCTTCGCACCGTCTAGACTGCTACAGTCACTTCGTGATGTTTCTGGTTGCTGACAGCCTTGCGATTGATTGATGTAGCCGCCGAAGACGCAGCAGAAGACCAAGGAGCAGAAGATGGCGGCCGCCATGGCGGGTGGCCGCAACAAGGGCAAGAAGAAGTGGTCCAAGGGTAAGGTCCGTGAGAAGGTCGCCAACAAGGTCCTGTACGACCAGGAGGCCTACGAGCGTCTTCTCATCGAAGTGCCAAAGATGAAGCTCATCACGGCCTCGGCCGTCGTCGAGCGTCTCAAGGTCAACGCCTCGCTTGCCCGCGCCTCGATCAACGAGCTCGCCGAGAAGGGCCTGATCTCGAAGGTCCTCTCGCACCACGCGCAGCTGATCTACACCCGCGCCACGCCGCAGGAGGAATAAGCGCATGCTTGCCTTTCTCTTCCACTTCCCCTCACATGGGTACTGTAATACATGGAGAAAATGAGCTCTCTTGAGGTCGCTTCATTCTCTTTTATCCTGTTGATATGGACACTTCTTTCTAGTCGTACTACTCATGCTGTGAAGGCATTGGCGAGAGCCTGCTTGGTCTTCTGGAAATGCTGCTGCCGACTGAGCTTGGCCTTGTCCAGGCTCGTGCGGAAGAGTTTGCTGTCGGGCTCAATGGTGACGACCTGGGTGAGATCGTCCACAGCCTCGTCGAACTGCTTGGTCTGGAGGTACGCTTGGCTACGGCGGTAACGGGCCTTTGTATGGGACGGCTCCAAGTCCAGTGCGCGCGTGCTGTGGCGGATACAGGCGTCCATGCGGCCTAGTTTCCAGTGGCAAGTGGCGAGGTTCGTGTGGCAGGGCACTGCGACGGTCTTGATCTTCTCACGCTCGTCTTGGGAGAAAGAACAGCGCGTTACTGGACACGCTAGGTACTGAAGCGCCTTCTTGTACGCACGCACAGCAGCCTGGATGTCGTCGGTTTTGAAGCGCTCGTTGCCGCGCTGGCGATGGAACTCGGCGCGATGCAGCTTGACGTCCAACCACGAGGTGTACAACGAAGTCTCCTCCGCCTCTACGACGTTCTGTGAGCCCTTCAGCTTCAGCACACAGTGCACCATGTTATCGGCGTCGACTGCTGTTGTTGTTGGAGGCGCTAGCACTGATCGCTTCACAGGAAACGCTGTTTCTTGGACGCCAAGCCCTCCATTTTTCACCAGCTTCACGGCTTCTCGTTGGATTTTTGGTATAAGCTGAGGGTACAGCGTGCTCACCTGCACTGCTCTGGACTCGCCATCACCCTGCGCATCATCGCTACGTATCCATTGCACGGGAAACACGCCCTGTATCAGAGGAACTGACCGCGCCGCGTCCGCATACAGTCGCCATCCAATCTCCGCCATCTCTTCCTTAGCCAAAGTGGTATCCACATCCAATCGTAACCTGCTGATATCCCAAGTGTAACCCCGCGTAACCCCAGCTCGTCACAGCACCGCCACAAACGTGACGACAGCAAGCGCAAAGCCCAGCAAGCTCAGCCGTAGCGACAGTGCGCTGCACGCGTAGTAGCGGTCCCATTCGTTGCGTAGACACATGAAGTCTTCGAGCTCGCAGTTCCAGTGACCACACTCGCCCAAGTGCGTACACAGTAACCTGGCCGAGTTTTCGAGGCAAAAGTCGTGTGTGATACACGTATTAGCGGAGACCTGGGCACAGGAGCAGCGCGACTTGGCCATCGCGAGGTTATGCAGCGTGTCGCTCTCGAGGCACTCGTTCGAGCACATGACAGACGGCAAGTCGTCCTGCTCCACGGGTCCGTACTTTCCGGCGCGTAGGTCTTTGATGTACTTGATTCGTGACTCACACATCGTCGCCATGATGAAGATGTCGGCGCCTTCGTCCGAGTTGATGAAGTCGTGGTAGAGCTGCACGTCGCACTCGAGACCGAGCGTGTCGCCGTCCGCAAGCCGGCGGTCGGGTCTCTTAGGGTGGGTTTTGGACCTGGGCGTCGAGAGGCGACTGGAGCGGTTACTACTGAGCTCTCCAGCAGCATAGGAAATGCATTGGACGAGGAGAAAGAGTAGGAGAAGCCCCATGAACTGGCGTGTGTGTGGTGACGCCATGATAATCTCCCTGTTGTTGAGATGTTGCTGTTGGATCTGGCGGACGCGAAAGGTCACTATCGATGGTTCTTAACCGGTAGGAAGCTTTCTATAACCTACATGAAGATTGTTTGAAAAATAGTGACACGCTGACCATCACTCCTTATTCGCTTATGTTGCCGCCTTTCGAACGCGAAAGACGCCGAAAATGAGCGGGAAGCACAATTCGACCTCGTCCGCGGCAGCGGCGCATACGTGCAATGGACACCTCGAGCGCGTCTTTCACTTACTAGCTCCAGAGAACGAGTATCTGGGTACGTTGCCACGTTATTTGCGGTTCGATTGGTGAAGTATACGCCGAGTAATGACTCTTCGTTTGCTGGTGATTGAGCAGATCCGAACCCAGACATTCACGCACTGTTCACGGTACGCACACTGCGCTTGCTGCTGTGCACTTCGATCGATGCTAACATCTTCACACATTAAAGGAGTACAACGGCATCTTCTTTGACGGCAAGCTCTCTGGGTGTGAGATCAAGTGGAGCAAGCGCATGACGCTGTGGTAAAGTACCCATCCTTTCTCTCATTTTCCTACTCGTACACATGGAAGGCTGACCTGCACGTGCACAGTGCTGGCTTGTGTTCCTTCCAGCCAAGTAGCGGCTTCTGTTCCATTCGTCTGAGGTATGAATTGTCACTGCTTGGTCCCTAAAATGCGGTCTACTAACCTCAAATATCGCGATAGTGAGCCGCTGCTCAAGCTTCGGCCCCGCAGCGATCTCATCAACACGCTCCTCGTGCGTGAACACGCCTTGAGAGCCCTCCAACCGTTGGATATCTTACTAATTAGTTGTGTGTTTCTACAGCACGAAATGATCCACGCGTACATCTTCGTGTTCAGTCCGGTGCGCGACCACGAAGACCACGGGCCTGTTTTCCAGTCTCACATGAACCGCATCAACCAAGTCGCGGGCACAGTCATCACAGTCTACCACACGTTCCACGACGAAGTCGACGCGTACCGCCAGCACTGGTGGCAGTGCGACGTGAGTCCGGGTCATTTACAGGGTCTCTACACTTGTTTTACGGCCTTTCTAATCGTGTTTTTGGACCCAGGGCCCGTGCCGCACGAAGCGCCCATACTTCGGACAAGTGAAGCGAGCGATGAACCGACCACCAGGACCGCTGGATCGATGGTGGGAGGAACACCAGGTTTGTAATTGTCAAATGTGACGTTAGTGGACTTGATTGTGATGCTAATGATTATGGATGATTGTAGAAGTCGTGTGGGGGCACGTACACGAAGATCAAAGAGCCGCCAGGCTTCAAGGAGAAGCAGGAAAAGAAGCTTCTCAACGCACAGAAGCGGAAGGAAAAGGAGAAAAAGAAGAACGAAGCGCCCAGCGTCAAGAACTTCTTTCCAACAGTCACACCAGATGGAGAAAAGATGGGAGACAACGATAAAGACGCGGTTCTCAAGCCACCGAAGAAGAAGACCAAGGCCAAGGCTAAAACTGACAAGAATGAAGGCAACAAGGGTGTAAAGGACGAGAAGACTGGCGTCACAGGGTCTGGCGGGCCGCTTGTGAGCCGGCCGCCAGTGTCGGAGCCTGCGTTTCCGTTTGGCGTGCCCGAGTCGGCGATGCTGATCGCTGGGGAAGACGGCGACTTCTTTCTCGTAGGAGACGTCAGCGCCATGTTCCAGTTCGGCCACCCGCCTCCTCGTTCGCTGATGCCGAAGTCGGAAGGTGGCGGCGGTGGGTTTGTGGACCTCACAGAGACGGATGATGAAGGTGACGCTGACTCACGACCAGCGCAAGCCCAGAAGTCAGAAAGACCCCATGAGACGAAGCAGGCGGTGAAGGAGGAGTCCGATGTGATCGAGATTCTCGACTAAATTGTGGAGTTGCTTGTGACACTCATTTCTACTTCGAAGTAATATTTACAACAAGGCATCCCAAAGGCGATTGGAGAGGAGTATATCTGCGATCAGATCCTGCAACTCGTTGCTAACCCTTACATGGAGGAAGAACCGCCCATGATATTCGGTTGGCAGAATGTGGAGGCATTCATTCGCGCTATTCAGACAGCTCGGGCGCAAGCACAGGTGCCAGGAAGCGAGCCACTGCCGTCTGATCCACTCGGCTTACCTGCCGCAGTGACTGTGGAGGCTTTGAAGCAAGCAGTACTCCAGTATATGAAGGCCTGACTCTTGGCACCTCATGTCTTCCAAGCTCTTTGGAGCATGCGGATCAAGTGGCATGGGATCTGCGGGGACTGGCCGATGAACCGTGGACCCAGCGTGTCATCGCCGCAGGAGTGCCGAACTCGCTACCGATTGCATTCGTGTATGTAACGCAACCTGATTCGATGACCCTCACAAGAATCATACCACACCATCGGAATAGTTTGTTTGGATAGAGCTGATGCCAGTCGAACGCAGTCGCTTAGTAGTATGCTTGTGATCTTTCAATGTCAACCAAGTGGTTTGAAGTCGTTGTGGACGTTGATTCCTAATATTTACAAAATCTTTCTGGCTGGCCTTCCTCACCCGTCGTAGCCACTCGAGTGCCTCACGCCGCTTGCCGCTGCCGGCGACGCAGCGTACTTGCCCATCTCGTCGATGTCATCGGCGCCGCTAGATTTGGGAGAAGGATACAAATGCACAAGTTCAACGTCAAGCCCTCCAGCATCACCACTAGGGCATCCCCTGTGTCCTCCTCAATCCTTGCAAGTCCCCCAGCAAAAGTCAAAGCGCGTACAGTGTCTCTTCGATCTTGTCCCACTTGTCCGTGCGTCGTAGCTGCTCCATGGCCTGATTGATCTTGTGCTTGCGCCGTAGCGACTCGAGCGCCACTTTCTGACGCGCTTGCATGAGCTGCTGCTTCTTCTCCTTAATACGGCGACTGCGTGCGTCTTCATCGGCAATACGCTGCAGCATCAGCAAGCGGTTGTACTCTTCCACTTTCTTGAGCCGCTCGACGTTCTGCAGCTTTTCTTCCTGCGTGAGTTCCTTCTCGACAGTCTGCAGCAGCCGTTCTTTCTCGCGTTCGACGTACACTTGCTCCAGCTTTTGCTCGATCACGCTGCGCTTGGTGAGGATCCTGGATACGTTGTCCTGTTGGTGTTTGCGTGCGGCTTCGAGCCGCTTTTGGCGGATCTGTTCCTCTTTTTTCTGGAACTCGGCGCGATCTTTGAGCTCTTTCATGGTCTTGGCTTGAATCTCTTTGCTGCGTTCAGACGCCGCTGACTGCTTCACGTCGAAATCCTCTTTGCGCTTTTGCAGGTGGAGCTGGTTTTGCATGGACGCGTGGAAGATACGAGCGTTGGCCTTCTCACGACGCTCCAGTGCCTCGAGATGACGCCGCTTGTTGGCGCATTCCATCTTGTACATGACCTGCTTTTCCTTTTCCAACATCTTGGCTCGGTTCATTGCCACGAGGTCTTCCTGCTGCTGGAGGAGGTTCTCCGTTTGCCTGCGGAATTCTTCCGACTTTTGGTTTCTCTCCATCTCGCGCATCAACGCCTCCTGCTTGCGCTGCTGGTTCTTCTTTTCCTCTTCGTCCATGAGCTTCTTTTCCTTCTCAGCTTCTTGCTTGGCTCGCAGTTTGCGCTGCTGAGCCTCGAGGTCTTCGTGTTTCTTTTTCTCGAGCTCTCGCTGGTGCTTTTGGGCCACGAGCTGAGCTCGCTTCGTGCGTAGCTCCTTTTGATATTCCTGCTTCTTACGTACTTCTTCAGCTGTGCGACGGGCGTTTTCCTGCTGGATCTTGGCCATCTTGGTCTCCATCTCGATCACACCCTGGATCTCTTTCTTCTGACGGAGCTTCATACGGTGGAGACGCCTTTCTTCGAGCATCACCATCGTCGAATCACCAAGATCATCAGTAGGCGAGGAAAAGGACGCACCGCCACCGTCGTAGCCTGGCGACGTAGCCCCGTGACGGCCGAGAGGACCCGCCGACCGAGCGCGCATGTGGCTCATCGCCATCGTAGGCGACTTCTTCCCTCTCTCTGGTGAAATACTCTTCATTGACGGCAAGCCGCCTTCGTATTCGGCCAGAATCGCATCGCGTTCGCGTCTCACGGCTTCTAACTTGGCCTGGCGGAGCTGCTCAAAATGCTGGAACCGGATCGTCGAGGCCTCCTTCTCCACGAGTCCGTACTTGCCTCGACGATCCCAAAAGTCCTTGGGTTCTCTGTTAGGTAACCAGACAAGGCGATGCATCAGTCAGTTTCTAGCCTCGATCATTACAGCTGTTGAAAATACGCGGTCTCACTTTGGCAAGAGCTCATCTGGTCCAATGCCCGTACGCAAGCAGGCTTCGAGGCTTCGTGGGGAGTTGATACGGTCACCGGACTCTGCCGCGGCATCGATCGTCACGACCTTCTTGCCGCCCATACTTCCTAGTGCTGTCGCGAGAACCACACGCTGGAAGAGAGCAGTTCAGATAACGCGTCGTCAGAAGCCACTTGTCAGCCGCCCGGTGTTTGACGCAGAGCCCGTGGCTTTCCAGCCCCCGTGAAGATCTCACGATGTCGCCGATAAGATCTCATCCTCGTCGCCTACATCCCATCCTACGCAAAGGCAATCGCTATTTTCTGATGTGTCCAGCTGCGGTAGGAATAGATAGATCATGGAGAGACCAATGGGAAGACCTACACTCTCGCTTCCACATGGCTACACTTTCACAGTCACATGGCTACATGTTCAGTTTGTTGCTGTCGGATGCAATGTTCCATGTATATTGATCGAACTCCCCTCTCCTTTCTCCCTACTATCTCGCTACGCACACGCTATAGAATCGGCCTACGATGACCAGTCATTCCATCGTCTTGAGCCGTGTTACAGTTCCTTGGAGGTGGCCTTCTCCTCCTCGTCATCGTCTTCTTCGTCGGATTCTTCGAGTATGTGGCCTGTTCCGGTGGCTACGATGGCCTCCTTCGCATCTGCCATCTCCGCCGCGATACCGATACGCTGGATGCTTCCATGACGGGTGAGCACCGGGGCCTCACGAGCGCTTGGGATCCGCACGAGTTTCCGCTGGACCTCTTCGTCCACACGGTCCGCAGCCTTGGCCTCCTCTGGCTCAGCAGCGGCTTGGTCGTTCTGGCTGCTCAGCGAACGCAGTGCACCGAGCGCACTCAGCACCTTGATCTTCTTACGCGCGCGCTTCCACTTGGCGTGGACCGTCATCTTGGCGTTGATGCGGAAGCCTTCCATGAACTCGTTGATGTTGAGCTCATTGTCGTGGCTGAAGTCGAGCATGCGCATGAACTCCATGGCGTTTGTGCTGAAGGCCTTGGTGCCGGCAGGCAGGTGCTCGTTCAGAAGCTTGATACCGTTCTCCAGCTCGTCCAGTGTGATCATGCCGTTGCCATCGCGGTCCAGCACACGGAAGAGTGCCTCGAGGCGAGCACGGTGGCGATACAGCGAGTTGAAAGCCTGGCGACGCTTGAGTCGTTCAGGATCCTCGTTGCTTTCCGTTGCAGACTTGGCAGGAGCCGTCTTCACGGCACCTTCGGCGTTGTATCGCGACAAGAAGCTCACGTACGGCACCATACCTTCCTCCAGTGATGTGAGCAGTGGCTGCAGAGCGTTCCAGTCGAGTGACAGGTCCAGAATATCCTCGAGAATCTTGCCCCACGTCGCGACAGGCAGACGACCAGTCTTCTCAGGGTCGCTCTTCTGGAAATCCGCAAGCAGCTCCTCACCGTGCTCGACGATCAACGAGAACAATGCGTCCAAGTTGGACACCGCCATGTCGCGCGACTCGGCGCTGGCCATGTACTGGAAGAACGCCGGCTTGGCCTGCTTGCTGGACGGGATCCGCACAAAGCAGCCCAGGTTGTTGGCCTTGCCACAGTAGTTGGAGGCCGAGAACAGCGTCACGAGCATGCCCTTGTCGGCGTACGGCCAGTCAAATCCACGCGGCACACACTCGTGCGAGCGGATGATGAGCGCGAGCTTGTTCTTGGTCATGAACTTCTGCACGACGTCCGGTCCGTACAAGATGCCAGCGCCTCGCTTGTTCTCCTCCCATCCCTTGGCGGCCTTTGGGTCGCTCCACAGGATGTCACGCATGATCTCCATGCGGCGGTGTGGCTCCTTGTGGGTCTTCAGCTTGGGCTTCTCACGCCAGCGCGTGAGATCGTACTCTGTGCGGTCGAGCAGCGCGTTAAAGTCCTTGAGCAGGACATTTTCACGTGGGATTCCACCGTGGAGCACGAGCACGCGTCCGTCCAGCAGCGTCGCGAGCGGCAGCCACTTGAACGACTCACAGAACAGGTCGTAGATGAAGCGGTCGTACTTGGTCTCGACCTCCTTCATGAAGCCAAACACCTGCGTGATCGAGTACTCTTCGTGGTTGCCTCGGTTCACGAACACGTGGTTCGGGTACAGAATCTTGAACAAGTAGATCAGCACGGCGATCTCGACACCGCGGTCGCCTCGGTCCACAAAGTCTCCGTTAAACAAGTACGGGTTGGTTTCCGAGGGCAGTCCGTTCTCGCGGAAGATGAGCAGCAGATCGTCCAGTTGGCCGTGGAGATCGCCGATCACCGTGATGTGGTTGGCAGGCGCGATGTTGATCTGCACGAGCGTCGGCTCCTGGCGGAACAAGTTCATGGCCATGTTGACGATACGGATGATGTCGTTGCGAGGGATCTTGAGCCCGTGCTTGCAGCTTTCGATGAGCTCCTTGACGCTGTCGAGCGTGATCTTGGCACCCAAATCGTGGCTCTGGATGTACATATTAGCGATGTCGATGGAGCCAACGACGTGCTCCGATACGGTCTTGCCCAGCGCAGGGGACACCACTGGAGGGGCCTCCATGTCGCCTGTCGAGTCCTGCGAAAGCGACGACAGACGCGGACTGTGATTCTCATCCATGCCGGGCATGTACTTGGTCAAAGCGTCCAGGAACAGCGACAATTCGAGCTAAAATGCATGCAAAAATGAGGTTTAGAGGCGGTAAAATGCCAATAAAATAGTGAAAAGGCACGCACCACATCGGCTTCTTCGCGGTTTTCCAGGTCGTTGAACAGCTTCCAGTTGGAAATGAGGTCCTCGGCTGATGGGCGCGTAGACGCCGTCGGACTAGGAGACGGCGACGGTCTCGTAGGCGATGCTACAGCGGCAGAAGAGGGTTTATTAGGACTACAAAATCGAACATCGGAGACCGTCATGGAGTCTTACGTGGCGGGGTCACCTCCGGCTTCTCGTTAGACGCAGCCCTGTAGAAAGTACACACAGCGTTTAGACCTCAGTCGGTGTGTGCTTGTGTTCGTCCATAACTAGGGAGACAGACAGACACACGTACGGAGCTGCGGGGGCGCCGCCGGCGTTGCGCGAGGCTTTCTTGGCTTCCAGTTTGGCAGTGGCGGCCGCGGAGGCGGCTTCGACCGCCTTTTCCTTGGCGGTCTTACCTGCCGGACGACGAGGCGGCGCCACGACCTGGTTCGTCGCCGACGGCTGCGAGTGCTTGTTGCCCATGGTGCGTCTCGCTGTGTCTTCCACTCGAGAAAGAACCGCGAGAATGGAGAAGTGCGCGGTCACTCGAGCTGCTCAGAGTCTGAATATCTCGGGTCTCAGTTAAGGGGTTTTAGCCAATCATATATGAGTGTGTTAGTCTCGGACCAATCAAGATGGAGATCGTGATTTATACCACTTGATTTTAGCCAATCAATGAAGGTGCGCATCCTCCAAAAGGGAAAATTCCTGCCTTTAGGTGACTTGGGTGTCTCGTACCTCGTACATTCTCCCCATGCTAGAGATAGACGCTCGAAGATATCAACAGTAGACACCATAGAGAGATCCGCTGGTGATGGAGAAGCCTCACTACAGGAAGAATACCAGGGCCGGCGGTATGTTTGATGACGGTCGAGGGTTCTGCCTTGATCAAGGTCTAAACGTTCCTGGCCAAACAGCTGGCCCGCAAAATGTACCCAAGAACAGAACTGCACCGCTGTTTCTACTATGAGTTTCTAACGTGTCTAAATTAGGAGAGCCGTGATGTACTTTCTCAATGGGAAGAGCTCCTGTGAAGAATGCGAACACCATGCCGCCCCCTTCCCTGCCTGTTTGATGCAATATTGATGCACGAATGTGTAGTATAGGTGTGTTTTTCATACCGTAGCCATGATTTTGTTTGATGCATTTATTCATAGAGTAACACCAAACGCAGAGCTCGAGTCCCTCCTGAACGTCAGTTCGCCACTCAGCTTTCAATAGATCAAAGCCAACGATAGGTAGACAGCATGCCTTTAACCGCGCCGTCAAGTTGAGCACCCCAGAAGCAACAGCGTGGATTTCCTCACCACCAAACTACGACTGGAGCATGCGCGGCCATGCGCAGGTCGTGCCGTCCCCAGCTCCGTCTCCGTCTCCACCGAGCACTGGCATCTACATCATCGAGGCGAGCCACGAGCTGCCTACAGTCCACGCGACCAAGACGCTCAAGTCCGTCATGCTCTCGCCTTCAAACGTCCAACGATACAATCGCCTAGTCCACCGCTGCCGAGTCTTGCTGCTTCTCTCCGTCCTAGTGGCCACCCCATTGACCTGCGTGTGTGCGCTCTTCCCAGCGGATCTCGGACGCTGGACAGCAATCGTCGCCAGTCCACCGGCGTTGCTGATGGTTATCGTCACAGTGCTCGCGCTACGCTACGACACGGCTGTGCTGCTGCTGGGTACGTTCGAGTTGTGGTACCGAGTCTGTGCGCTGTCCACTGGCGCCGTCGCGTTTGCCTTCTACGTGCGTGATGCGCGTGGGGTTCTAATGGTGAATTTCCTCGCGTCCAATGCCATGCTGCTGCTCATGGACGCCAATTTCCACGGCATGGGACGACAGGCCAGCGTCTCACTGGCAGGCGCACTTCTCATCCTGTTCGTCGCGACGCTCGTGGGGTTTTCGTGGATCGACGGCGTCCACGACTACACTGTGCTCCAGATCTACTCCCACACCGTCACTGCTCGCTCGATCATCGCCAACAGCTTCTCACTCAGCGGCATCTTGTCATTCCACAACGCGTACGTGCGACGGTCGTTTGCCAAGCAGCCGACAGAAACGTCACTCACTACGACTGTGCAGTGTGTCGTCTACCGGTGCCGCCTGCGGTGGCAACCGATCTGCTCTCTCTCGCGACTGACAGTCGTGAAACGAACCGCCAAGCGAGCGTTCGTGAAGGACACGATCCAATTGCGTTGCAGAGGGATCCACCAAGTCATCAGCGCCCGCAATACGCTCATAAAACAAGTCGCCGGCTCGTCCTTCACGCCGTGGCATTGGCTCGTACGGTGTGCTCTTACGCTCATCGGTGTCGTGGGGTTTGTGAGTATGGTCGCGACGTTTTCTGCGGTCGCCAGTGGCTGGGAAACCTCCAGTCTTGTCGTGAAAACCCTCAGCATCGTCAGTCTCGTTGCCACGGTCTCCGTTCACTCGGTTTTTGTATGCTCCGTGTACGAAATCGAGATGCTACGACTGCTCTACCGGTCGTTCGACTTCGCATTCAGCCTCAGCCAGGTCGTCTTCGTGCATTTGTGTCTCTGTGACCTCTGCCAGTGGGACGAACGCGGTTTTGTCATCGTCTCGAGTCTCCTGTGGATGCACTGGGCGTGTGTCATTGACGCCATTCCTCCTATCAAGCGAGAGCAGCTCGTTCTGAACGTGCGTCGTGTAGCCGCCGTGATCCAAGTCGCTTTCTTGATTTCTTTGCTCCTCTTCTCCGTCGACTTGCTCGCCTGGAACTCGCAGCGGTTCGTGAACCATGAAGTTATACGCGATATCGGATACCGTGACGACAACGGCAACAACAACGCGAATTGGTCCGTCGGCTCGTTCTTCTTTAACCGTGTTGCGAACCTGATAGTGTGGCTTCTTCGCTCACTGTATCGCCAGGCGACGTACGCTGAAGGAGAGCTCGTGGCGCTACGGGGACTCGTGGAATTTGATGATTATGAGGCCACTCGAAGACAGCATCGCACGGAAACATCGAAGGCAAAGCTTGGGGTGATTATACAGGCTTTGGCCGAGCAAAACCACGATATACAACCCATAGAACCCGATGCAACGAATACAACGAAAGGATAAATGACCTCAGAGTGTCCGTTATGGTGCGTGGAAGTTATCTCTTGCGTGGAAATGTATGGTATCTCGAAAATGTAACTGGTAGTGTACTGTATCCGCGATCTCGGTGTGAGTCTGTGTGTCTCCTATTCTACTCGCACAGCGTCACGGCATCTACCGGTTGCGTATCCTCTCGATGTCGAGCGCCTTCATTTCCGACAGGTACATCGGGTTCACGCCGGCCTTGACGAGCTCCTCTACCTCCTGTAGACGGATCCGCTCGAGCTTGTCCAGCTCCTGAGCAAACTCCTCCTTCAACGCCTGGCCTTCCGCCTGCTTCTTGACAAAGACGTCCTTCTTGTGCAGCTCCTTGGCCTCAATCTGCGACTGCAGCACCTTGCGATGGGCCATACTGGCGATCTTGCGCTTCTCTTCGTCTTCTTTCACGCGTGACTTGTCGCCTTCGACCTGCGCCATGATCGACTCGTACTCTTTCTGCTGCATCGTCGCCTCCTTGATGCGAGCACGCTGGCGATGCAAGGCCTGGGCCTCACGCTCTCTCTTCATCTCTTCTGTCTCCTGCTTCTGCTTGCGGATCATCGCCAGCTCGGCCTCTCGTGCCTGGCGTTCGCGTGCCTCAGCAGCTCGCTTAGCTCGGAGCTCATCCAGCTCCGCCTTTTCATTCGCCATCTTCTCCTGCGTGGACCGCAGCTTCGCACAGCGCAGCTCAGCCTCGTGGCGCTTGCGAGCCTCCTCTTCTTCCAGCGCTCGCTGCTCCTCCGCCTTCTTGAGCTGGTACGCCACCACACGCTCTTCTTCCTCTTTGATACGCTGCTTTTCCATAGCCTTGCGAGCCAAGCCGTGCTCGTTAAACTTTTGGATCTCCTCGAACGCCACTTTGGCTCGCTCGGCCTTGCGTCGCTCTTTTTCGGCCTCTTCTTCCTGTTGTTTCTTGATCTTGGCCAGCATCTCAGCAGCTTCTTGTGCCACGAGCTCACTTTCCCGTGCTCGTTGTCGCTTGCGTTCCTCGATCTGGTCCTCTAGCACCTTTCTATCAGCGTACCGCTTGGCTTTCTTCGACTCGTCAATCTCTTCCTGCTTCTTGAGACCATCGAGACGATCCACTTCCATCAGCAAGTTCATCTTCTCGTCGTACACGTGCTTGTCTTCGTCCAGTTCCTCCTTGAGCTTCTTCTGCGAGTCACGGATCGTGAACGCCTGCGCTCTCGCACCGAGTGTCCGCATGAGCTTGACGCTGTCGTGGGTCTGTTCCTTCAGAATCGTCGCGCGCTTGATAATCTCCTGCTTCTCGGCTTCGAGAAGCTGTTCGATTTGGGTCTTCGGGGCTCGCAACGCCGCCTGTTCGCTCAGTTTCATCATGTGTTCCTTGCGTTTCTTGGACGTCACACGCATTTGTTCCTGCTCAGCGTCGCGCTTGGCCTCCAGCTCTTCAAGCTCCACGGGCGTGAGGATCTTGGTCTCTTTCTTGATTCGCAGCAGCTCCATATCCGGCAGAATCGTCGTCACAGACGCTGGCTGGTGGTGTCTGGTCTTCGCCTTGCGAGGTGACTCGTGCTCCTGGTTGTTGTTACTGGCACCATTGCCGACGATATCGCGTCCAGCTTGACGCGTGCGGTCGTTTTTCTTGAGGTTCTTGCTGGCCGACGAGCCAAAAAGCGTGTCGTCCACCTGAGGCGAGTTCGCCACGCGTCTGTAGCGACGACTCGTAGCTACTGTGTGGCCGTGGCTGCTCTCTCCAGCGGAGCCGCGGCTTGACGCTGACGCCGTGCGCATGCTCATGATGGTCTCCGTTATCTAAGGTGCTCTTCCAGGGACCTTGGCAATCACAGGAGGCTTCCTGAGACCTCGCCAACCCACCAGACAGCTATAATCAGCCAACGGCACCATCTAGCTGCTCAGGCTTCTCTGGCGTCTGAGCTGCCAAAATAACTCATGAGCCCGTAGATTTTTGAATTCGATATATCTATTCCCACGATTGCTTCGTTATATAACAAACACCCTTTGTCAAGGTATCCAGTATCTAGTTGCGCTTCTTCTTGCCGCGGCGTTCTCGTCCCTTCTGGGCGTTTGGGTTCATGCGGCCAAAGCCCACGACGATGCTGCTGTGCTTCTCGGCCTTGACACCGAGATCGTGGGCCACGTTCTCGCCGAACGCGCTCTGCATGACCTTCTTGTGCTGGCGCTGGCGCTGGCCCCAGATGCCCATCATGAGCTGGTCCTCACGCAGCAGCAGATCACCTTGGCGACCGCCCTTTGGCTTGGGCAGTGAAAATTTGGTGCCCGTGAGCTTCGTGGGGCGGTTCGTCCGGTGGTAAAACACCATTTGGCCGTCCTGGCCGATGCTGTAGGACACACGCTCGAGCGTGTTGTTACCACACTTGGGGCAGAACATGCGTTCCATCTCGGTGGTCGTGTTGAAGCACGCGACGCACTTGAGGATCCACTGCTTGACACGCTTGATGAGCATGCCTTCCGTCGACAGAAGACGCAGTCCGATCTGCAGCATGACGTTCTGCATCGAGTAATCCGTCGTGATACACGCGACCGCAATGTCGTTCTTGATAGCCTCGACGTTCTGGCCGTCGCCGAACATGGAACCCTTGAAGTCCACGTGGTTGTTCACGTTGATCCAGTTCTTGCCATCATCGTCAGCGGCACCGGCGTTGCTCGACGCACCGAAGCCGCCGAGGATACGCGACTTGACTTCGGCCTTGAGGATCGCGTCCGCGACTGGCTCATTCAGAGCCGACTTGTCCTCCTTCTCCTGGTCCTCGTCCTGGTCCTCTGCGTCCTCCGTCTTCTCGTGGGTGAACACACAGTCGTCGCCGTTCTTACAGCCTTCTGGCGTGTTGAAAAACTTGCACGGGATCGCGACCTTGCGCTTCTCACCATCAGCTCCTTCAGCACCTTCCACGACCAACGACTCGTCGTGGATGAACTTGCACTCGTCGCCGTACTTGCAGCCCATGGCCGTGCCGAAGAACTTGCACGGGTAGCGAGCGCCGCTCACGATCTTTCCATTGGCGTCACGCGTGACAGTCGCCGAGTTTTCTGGCGATTCCTTCAAGTGGTCCGTGCCGTTCTGCTCGGCTTCGAGCATGTAGGAAAGCGCCATCACGCGCAGATCGGCAAGCGACAGCGAGGCAAAGTCGCCGGTCTTGCGCGAGAAATTGGCGACGGCCTTCATGGCCTCGGCCGACGGCTCGCGCGTCTTGATGGTGAACGGCAGCGTCTCGAGGATCGCACGCGAGCGCTTGTCGCGGATCTCCGCGAGCACATCCGGAACCGTCCAGAAGTTCTCGGCAAGCACCGCGAGGTTCGTGCCTTTGATAATCGCGCCGGAATCCACGACCAAGTGCAGTACTTTCTTCTTCTCTTGCGCTGCGACTACTGGAGCTGCTGGAGGCGCGACGGCGTGGTCGGCTCCGGCAAAGTGCGAGGCAGCAGTGTCCTCCATTGTCGTCGCCGCCAGGGCGGCCGTGAGCGCGTTGGTGTCCGCCATTTTAACGTCGTTGGGTGCGTTGATGTGCTTCGGTGCAGTCTTTCTCCAAGGAGCTCACATCTCTTCACCAACCAAGCCATGTTCCATTTCGTCCAATCAACGCTCTTCACAATTTCTCTATTTCATCCAATCATTAGCTTTGTCTCTTCTAACATAGGTTTTATAGTATCGATTAATGCCCAACCAGAACGTCGCACAAGGGCACACACGGCCCTCTCTGTATCTAAATGCCATCCCTCCTCAGTCTGTTAAAACCTTACATTAACGGGCTTTTGGCGGACGGGGTGAGTGCTGCTTCGACTTCCCCACAGTCCGCATTTGAGGGCGAAGAACAACGCAAAAGATCGCAGTCGCCGCTGGCCGCACGAGATCTCTTCGCGAGAAAGAACACCACGCGCGACGATGTCCCACATCTTCGGAGACACCGACAAGGAGTCGGACTATGGCTACGTGTATAAGGTGTCCGGCCCACGTAAGTCCCACGTTCTAAATCCCTCTCTAGCCGCCAAAAGAGCCGCTCAAAGCGAAGGGCTCTTTTAATATTCGTGTGGGGGAATATGCCGATGGATGGATTGAGATACTGACGCTGCGCTTGCGTGTACATGCAGTGGTGATCGCCGAGAACATGCTCGGTGCCGCCATGTTTGAGCTGGTACACTCGCCACGACTGTAGCTGCTCTACATGAGAAGATACTCACGATTTTCAATTATGATTCCTACAGGTGCGTGTGGGCCATGACAAGCTCGTGGGCGAGATCATCAAGCTCGAAGGCACCAACGCCTCCATCCAGGTCTACGAGGACACCTGTACGTCTCCCCCCTCCCTCTTTTTCTATTGAAATTCCGCCTCTAACAGCGTCATTTTCACTCGTAAAAACTTTTCAAAAAAAACTAGCTGGTCTCACGGTCGGCGACCCCGTGGAACGCCGTAAGCAGCCTCTGTCCGTGGAGCTTGGCCCTGGCATCGTAGACAACATCTTCGACGGTATCCAGCGTCCTCTGCAGTCCATCCACGAGCTCACGCAGGACGTGTACGTGCCGCGAGGCGTCGACGTGCCGGCCTTGAACGCCACCAAGCGCTGGCGTTACAAGCCGATCAACTTCCGTGAAGGAGACCCGATCTCGGGCGGTGATATCTTCGGTCTTGTCCACGAGAACGATATCTTGCACTCGCACAAGATCATGTGTCCGCCTAATGTCTTTGGTACAGTCGTCAAGGTGTACGGCGCCGGCACGGACAACAACGAGAGCTTCACGCTCGAAGACACGGTGCTCGAAGTGCGTGACGACACTACCAAGACCACGCACAAGCTCGGTCTGTCGCACTTTTGGCCTGTGCGTAAGCCGCGTCCAGTCGCCGAGAAGCTCGCGGGTAACGTCGCGCTGCAGACTGGCCAGCGTATCATTGACGCGCTGTTCCCGTCCGTGCTCGGTGGTACGTGTGCCGTGCCTGGCGCCTTTGGTTGTGGCAAGACCGTCATCTCGCAGGCGCTGTCCAAGCACTCGAACTCGGACGCGATCGTGTACGTCGGCTGTGGCGAGCGTGGTAACGAGATGGCCGAAGTGCTGAACGACTTCCCAGAGCTCACGATGACCATCAACGACCGCGAGGTGCCGATCATGAAGCGTACGACGCTCGTGGCCAACACGAGTAACATGCCCGTGGCGGCGCGTGAGGCGTCCATCTACACGGGTATCACGCTGGCCGAGTACTTCCGTGACCAGGGCATGAACGTGTCGATGATGGCCGACTCGACGAGTCGTTGGGCCGAAGCCTTGCGTGAAATCTCGGGTCGTCTCGGTGAGATGCCTGCCGACTCGGGTTACCCGGCGTACCTGGGTGCTCGTCTCGCAGCTTTCTACGAGCGTGCCGGTCGTGTGGCGTGTCTTGGTAGCCCCAAGCGTGAGGGCAGTGTGACGGTCGTGGGTGCCGTGTCGCCGCCTGGCGGTGATTTCTCGGACCCTGTCACGGCCGCAACGCTGTCGATCGTGCAGGTCTTCTGGGGCCTTGACAAGAAGCTCGCGCAGCGTAAGCACTTCCCGTCCGTGAACTGGCTGATCTCGTACACCAAGTACATGCGTGTGCTCGAGCCGTTCTTCAACAAGATCGACCCGGAGTACTCGACGCTGCGAACAAAGTGCCAGGAGATCCTGCAGAAGGAAGACAACTTGACGGAGATTGTGCAGCTCGTGGGTAAGGAGTCGCTGTCGGAGGACCAGAAGGTGATCATGGAGGTCGCCAAGATCATCCGTGAAGATTACCTGCAGCAGAACGCGTTCTCGGACTACGACTTCACGTGTCCGCTGGTCAAGAGCGTGGGTATGCTGCGTGTGATCATTCTGTTCTACAACCTCAGTCAGAAGGTGATCGCGGACTCGCCGCCAGACGCCAAGATCACGTGGGCTCAGATCAAGACGACGCTGAACCCGGTGCTGCAGAAGATCATCCAGACCAAGTTCCAGCTTCCGAAGCAACCTGTCGAGCAGATGAAGGCCTTCTTCAACGGCCTCAGCGAAGAGATCGAGCAGGCCTTCCAGCAGCTCTCGGACTAGAGACCGTGCGAGACGACGGGGGGTCCACGGTCTGTGTGAAGAGCAATACAGACCACAGAGACAACGAGAGGAGGACAAGAAGAAGAAGAAGAAGAAGAAGAAGAAGATGACGATGAATGGTACGGTAGAGCGACCCGCCGTCCCAACGTGTATACGGTATCCGTTCGATACATTTGATTTCCAGTACGGCAAGCCACAGCAGCAGGAGAGAGAGAGAGAAGGAAAAGAATACAAAGACAGAGACGAACTCGAGTGCTGCTTGTGCCTGTAACAATCGTTGTATTTGCTGCACTACTCCAAGTACGCTGGTGCAGCGGAGGGCTTCAGAAAGGACGCATTGTCTTACTCAAATCAAAACCATAAAAAAAAAATGGAGCTCCTGAGGTCGAGGAGCTACAGATACGGAACTCAGTGGTCCAGCTCGTCGTCGACGTCGTTGCTGCGTTGCTTGGGGCTGTTCTCCGCTGTGGTTTGAGTCGGCGTCTGGGGCTTCGCAGCCATCCAACTGTCAGCCAACGGCGTCACCTCTGGCGTTGGGCTGTTGGGCTTAGCAGCCATCGGACTATCGGCCAGTGGCGTGGACGCTGGCATGGTAGTAGCGACGCCGTAGCTCTTGGGATCTTGCTGGATCGCTGATGAATCAATGGAGGTGATGTCCTTGGCGGCAGCAGCTGACTCGCCAATAGGAGGAGGCGTTGACGCTGGCGCTGTAGTAGTGACTCCATAGCTCTTAGGATCTTGCTGGATCGCGGAAGAATCAATGGACGTGATGTCCTTGGCAGCCGCCGCAGACTCTCCGATCGGTGGTGGCGTGGTGGTCGATTCAACGGCAGGAGGAGGCGCGGGCTTGGTACCCATTGGCGCCGGCACGGACTGGGCCGCTTCGTTCTTCAGGCCGCCACCACGCTCCAGCGCGTCAAATCCAAACGTCTCGCTCGCGTCCTCGCTGCCGCTCCTGTCGCTGCTGTCAGTGAGGTCCGACTCCATAGCCTCGCTGCCTTCCTCACTGTCCTCCTTCTCTTCTTCCTCTTCTTCCTCGTCTTCATCGTTGCTCTCATCCTCCGCGTCTTCATCGTCTTCCCGTCCGACCTCCGACGCGTCATAATCCGGATCCACCATCATCTGCTCGTTGTCCAGTGAGCTGTCGCCTGCAGTAGCAGCTCGCTCAGGCACCAGATCGTAGCCGAAGAAAGGTGCGTGTTCCTCGTGGGCGTCGTGGGCGTCGTGGGCTCCGTCGTGGCTTCCTCGCAGGCCATGCGCGTCAACCGTCGGCGCCACCATCGTCGTGAGCGCAAGCGCCGCCACTCCCCACACAACCGCAGCGTAGCTCTTCATCACTCAGTTGGCCCGGTGGTGTCCTGTCTTGCGTGTTGTGGATTGGATTCTGAACGAAGTCTGTTGCCTCCGTCCAGTCCACGGCAGCGTGAGCGCGGACAGCCCTCCGAATGCATTTTTCTGGCAGCCGATCGTTCACGTTGCATGAGGAGGCAGTGGAACGTGCGGCGAAGCCATGTGGTCAATGAAGCCGAATGATCTGACCGATGACGAGCCGGAACCACCCTGCCAGATGGGTCCACACGTGGAGCCGGCCCTTTGTCGACTGCGGTTCAGTATGGAAGAAAAAAATTGAAGTGATCCAGTCACTATGAGCAGCTCATTCTCACAATAGTGACATATGTAGCCATTTTGGACTCGATCGAGCCAGACGTTGCACCGCCGATGGCGCGAATGTGAGTGACTCCCAAGCCACAGGATCAAACCATAGAGCACAGGAGAACCCATGCACATCGATTGATCTGTTGGAGGTAGTGAGCCTGTCGGTATGTTGGCCGTTGACTGCGCCAGCTCAGATTATTGCGAGAAGATCTAGAAGACTCCGTCTGCTGGGACTGGCTGTGTGGCCACGAGCCGTCGCAATTCTGAGATCCCAGTCTGTTCACGGAAGCACACCACACTGGCTAGCTGGTACTAGAGTGAAGCTGCTGTGAATGTGCGAGGAATGCTCCTGCAAACATAATACCAATGTGACTGTATGCATGTAAGCGGATATCGAAAAGCGAATCATCTTCTGCCTGCGCGGTGGTGTATTTGTTTGTTTTACTTTCATGGTTTCTTGCAGGTGAATACAGTAGCTTCGTTACTCGTCAATGTCCAGTTGTACGAGATCTTACAGGGCGATGGTGATGGTTCTGGACACTCGCTTTGGTGGACGTACACCACTTACTTCATGTGCCCGAAAGAGGTGTAGTGCGGCACATAGGGCACGGACCGGACCTCCGCGTCAGGAGACTCCGTGGTTGGCGCCGGCGCCGCGTTGCTCACTGTTGGCGTGGCGGACGTTGGACCATCGCCGACGTAGATGAAGTCGGCATCGTCGAGGCTCTCGCCGGCAATCGACGACGCTCTCGCGTTCACCGCCTCGGACGTCGCAGCGATCGTCTCGAAGAGCTCTTCGAAGTTGATCGTAGCCGCGGCCGTGTCGTTTGACGCAGTGATGTTCACATCCTGCGACGCGGAAGCAGTCGCGATCATCGCGAAGATCGCTAGGAGGGTGTAGCTCTTCATGGGTTGTGTGGTGGTGGAGTCGGGGCTTTGTTGGCCTGGATGAAAATGCAATTGTGATGGCAGGGACGAAGCTAGCTGGCGACAAGGCTAGTGAGGATGTCTGCACACTGCTGGAGACTTGGTGATTATGCGGACACCATACATGCCCCATAGGAATGCTGTGGATGGCCCTTCGATTGCTACGGTTGCTCTTTGGCTTAGAGTTCACAGACCAACGGCGCCATCGGCAGCCCAGCAGCTCGTTATTATACGGCGAGATGCACAGAATGAGCTGCTTCCAAATACCGCACCACTGGAGGGCTTCACCACAACTTCCAAGGGGAAAATGAAAGTTCAGACAAGTCATCAATGTAGCCATGTGGGGTCCAAAATTGAGTCAGACGTGGCAACCCACCGATGACGCGGACACGAGCGAGCATTGCTGCAGCATCACCCTTTTCCGCTTCCACAGGCTGAGTTTGTTAGCCGCTGAGTGCGCCAGCTCAGTCGAAGCCGTCCAGAAAGTGCGCGTTCCTACTATGCAGATCGGTTCGAAAATCTGGTGTCAAAAAATGGAGGACGAATTAACGAATGGATGCTTTGCGTGTTGTATTTTTTAGATGTTCATGTTCTTTGCAAGCTTCACGTAGCACTTCCTGGCTGAGTGGTGCGTTGTCTCGTCGTTCCTAATGGTCGAGGCTGCCCCAGTCAATCGAGGGCCCCGGCGTGTCGTCGTCGTCCGAGTCCTCAATGCTGCGTTGCTCGTCGTCCGCATCCGCATATTCCACACCGTCGTTGGGCGCCAACAGCGGCAGCGACGCGGACTCGGTCGCCGTCGGAAGAGGAGGAGGAGCTGTGGTCGCCGGTGGAGCAGCAGCCGCTGGTGATGGCGTTGGAGCTTCCGTCAGGTAGCGGAAGTCCAGGTCTTCGAGCCCGTCGATGCCATACGTCGACGCATTCTCCGACGCCGACGCTGTGGCCATCAACACGAAGATCGCCAGCAGTCCGTAGCTCTTCATGGTTCCTTGGTCGTTCGTGATGTGCGTTGCAAGTTGAATTGTGTTGTGTACTTGCAGCAGTTGAAAGTTCACACATAGTGTAGTAGCTGGCCTGTAAGGATCTGTGATGGTGCGGAGGCTGCATCCCCCGTCGTCCACAGGATCTTGTGGACGGCCCTTGGATCGCCGAGGCTGCTCCTCCCGCATCCGGACGATCAGCAGCTCTCAAGCCAAAGGTGTGAGGCCCACGTGTGAGGCCCACAAGTGTGGAATGAGTTCGCTTGTAGTAATGGCTGGGTGGACACCACCACAGCCAGTGCATCAGACCTCCTTTCATTTTGCTGGGACGGCGGATGCATGGACGTCATGAATGTCGAGGGAAATCCTTGATACGGTTGTGTGCACTACTACTGTAGTAGGAAGAGGCACCGGGCAAGATGCTAGTGTGGACGTTGAAATGATTCTTATGCATTTGGATTAGGTCGCGACTACCTCACCATCCTCGGGTTAAACACAGACAATGAAATCGTTGGCAACATCCTGTCGTGAGCAATCAGTTCACAGAGCGTCCAGTGGACGAAGAGTGACGTCAGCAGGCTCGGCCTTGGGAACTGGAGCAAACGCTGCGCGTTCATGAGTGGAACACCGCTCCTTACACACGGACGGCAGGAGCCGCCTGGGCTGCCACGCCTTCCTCAGCGTCTTCCGTCAGCGCACGCTTGGAGGGCTTCGGGTAGACCACAAGCTGCTCAGCGCTAGCTCGAAGCATACGCTTTCGCGTGTTGTCGCCGTACTTGATCGGCACGCGAAGCTCAGCAGCCTCCTCCGCCAACGCACGGGTGTTGTCGCCGTACTTGATTGGGACGCGTAGGTCAGGAGCGGAGTTAGCGGCCGTCTCGGCAGTGACGGAGGCGGGCAGCATCACAGCAGTCGCGATGATCGTCAGGGCACCGTAGATCTTCATGTTGTTCTTGTCGTCGGGGGTGTTGGTTGTGTGGTTGGCTGGCTTGCTGTCGTCCTTGCAACTTCAATTGTGAGTTGAGCGGATCCTGAAAAAAAACCGAAGCGCTCGTCCGTCGGCCTTCCCTGATGAACGCCATCCCTTACACAGCCGACTGCTCAACCCTCGATCGGGCTCGTGTGGCCCGCGTATTCCAAGGGCAGCTCATTCTTGCCTCAACGTACCGACAAAAGGAATCTCAGCACTTTCACGACTCGAATGTGTATCCATCCGCTGGTCCCGCGCCATCCGCGGCAACAGGGTTCAGAGTTCTTGATCAACGGAACTTCAACTCGCCCATAATATCGCGAGTGATTGAAGGCTTGGTCTGCACACGATTGAGTGCGTGAGTCCTACGTTGCATTGGCACTGCCGTGGGTACAAGCCCCTCGATGTCGCGGCTCGTGCCACGATGCATCCGCATGACGACAGGATCACTTTCGGGTTCGGGTTCAGCGTCGTGTCGAGTCTCACGTGGAGGAAGCTTGTTCACGACATCGTCTAATATCGCCAGCGCGTTGGGTGCGAGATCGACATTCCACTGCCGCTCATCAATGAGCTGCGTGAGCACTTGGAAGAGAGAGCTGCCGCATCGAAGCGTCTCCTTTGAGCCAACGAGTAGAAGCTTCTGTTTGGCCCGCGTCAGCGCGACGTTGATGCGTCGCCAGTCGGTGAGGAGCTCGCCAACTTGTCGTTCTGGGTTGCATCGAACAAATGACACCAGCACGACGTCTTTGTCCTTGCCTTGGTACTTGTCGATTGTGCTGACTTCCACTTTTTCGCACCCTCTCGACCCGAGAATCGCTCGAATTTGATGCAGAATAAGCGATACTTGGGAGCGAAAGGGGGCAATGACTGCGATCTCTTCTCGGGGGATGCCACCAGCGACGAGGATGTGCACGAGTCCGGCGATGATACGAGCTTCTACGATATTCTCCAGCTTCCGACCCCGTCCTTGATGAGTGGCCGCGGGATTGAGCACTTCACTCACGGATGGGACGGCGTCTGTGTTGAGGAACTGAACACCGCTACCATGCTGGAGCACCTGGAGGGACCAGTCGCTTGATCTTGAGGAAATTGGAAGCTTCATCTCGAGGCAGTTGGTTGCAACTGCGTGCGAACCACACTTCAACTTGTCGGCGTAAACCAGCCGATTGGCGAGCATCATGATGTCGCTGTTCATTCGGTACTGGTAGCTGAGCTGCTGCGTAGCTTCTGGATGCGCCTCTGACAGTCGACGGAAAAGACTCACGTCCATGCCTTCTTTTTTCGCCTGTGCGTTTGCCACGAGTGGAGGTAGCTGGTAGTGGTCGCCAACGAGCACGAACGTGTCTGCACACCGCAGCGGTCCAAGAACAACTGGCTCAGTCGTCTGAGTGGCCTCGTCCACGATGCAAAAATCGAATCTGCGCTTGGAGAAGAGCACGTTGCTGTTCACTCCCAGGCACGTACAACCCACGAGCTTGGCTTCCTTGATGCGATTTTCCACGTCCTTCACTGTCATGTTCCTTCCAACCGCGTTTTCCAGCGTGTATGGCGCGAGCTGAGGGTGCACTTGAACCGAATTGCCGACACGGATCATGGGGAAGTCGTCGCCGAGTAGCTTGATAAGGAGATTGTCGACTGCCGAGTGCGTGTAGCTCGTGATTAGCACAGAAAAGCCGAGGTAGATCAGCACCTTGACCGTAAATGCAATAGTCGATGTCTTGCCCGTTCCTGGCATTCCGAGAATCAGTGCGTAGTCGAGTGCGTTCAACACCTTCATCACACCGCGTTGTTGGTCGATGTTGAGACGCGAGAACTCGTCGTTCAGTTGAGATGCCTTCTGGGACGGAAGTGGATCCCCATGTCTCGCTTGAAGTCGTTGGGATAGTAAATCGGAAAAGCGGGCTGACCGAAAGCGAGGCTTGAGTAGGTGCACGACAAGCTTCCTCCGTCGAATATCACCGACTTGATCAGTTGCTTGCGATGGAACTGCCTGGGACACTGCATTTGACAGGACATCAACGCGTAGATGTGTGGACGTTCCTTCAATGATCGCTTCTGGCGCTGGTCCAAGGAATAACTTGACCAAATTCTCCTTCGCCCTGCTGAGCCCACTCACGATGGCATCCTTGTCGACTCGCCAAGTGTACGCTGCTCCCACCACGGACCTTCCTGTGGCCACGATGGATGGAATCGACTGGAAAGTCTCCACGATAAGTGTATCACCGGTCAGCTCAGCGATCCGACCTCGAGCGATGTGGACGAGCAGCTTCTTCTCATCCAGCGATTCCACCGAGAGAATCACACGGTCGTCCACACGGAAGCGATGCTCGACAAAAGAAACACTGGCTAATTCCGGAATTGCTCGCTTGTCACGCTGCAGACGCAGCAATCTCTTCGAAGAAGAACCGCTCGAACCTTGAGGAGCTGGACTATCGTTGACGAGACGAAGCTGCGCGATGCAGAGGCACTCGGGATCTCGCTCACGCTTCGTTCCGGTTTGCAGCCACAGCGCCCGCAAATGCTTGTCTGCGTTTTGATGCTCGAGATCGATCAGTCGGTTCCACTTGCGGAAGTATGCGAGGTCATTCTCGTCCAAGTGACCAACCTTGCGGTGAAAAAGATCGTCCAGCGCACTTGACTCATCGCTTCCGTTTTCGACAGCCGCATGGTGAAGCACACACTCGTCGATCTGGAAACATCGCTCGCAATCACGTCGACGGCGTAGCATGGGTGGTAGAGCTTGCTGTTGATGAGACGAAGTTGAACTGCCCATCGCCTTGACACGAGCCATTGCTGTCGCGAACTTGTTCCGCGCAATAATCAGGCCGCGGACATGCGATGCCATAGCTGCGATGCGATTGGTCTCGATTCCCGGAACGTACATGAGAAGCCCGTCTTGGCATCGCTGCTGATAGCGTTCATTGAGCAGGAGCGTGTACAAAATAACTTGACCTTGATGCTCGACTCCGGCGTACACTTTGCTTCCTGTCTTGAGTTCAAGCGGCAACACAACTTGATCGATTCCTGACGTGAAGGTGGCTTGAACTGACGCGTCGGTTGCACCTTTCAAACCCCACTTGACGGACCACAGCATCTCCTCCACAGCCAGAACCTCGCGCAGCAACACCTTCGTCCCGCCACTGGAGGATGGAGGTTCATTGAACTGGACGCCTCCTCGACGGCAATCGATCAGCCATTTCTGGTAGTCCTGCATCACCTTCCCGAGCTCAAGCATCGCCGTCTCTTCACTCAGGCTGCTCTCGATAAGCTGCAGCACACTAAATCAGGTTCGCTCAGCTTAAGACAAGATCCCATGCAGCAGTCAGAACGAACTTACTTGGCGGAAACGATGCGTCGAGACTCGGCGAGCATGAACTCGACGCTTTGTTGGCCGTCAACGAGTGCTCGCTGGAAAAGTTCGTGCTTCAAGGTGCCTAGCAGTGCCTTCTGGTTCGTTGGCCGCGACACGTTCAATGTCTCTTTGAGAACTGCTCGCCGTAGACATCCAAAACTTGTGGTCACACTGGTTGGCGAGACCTACAGACAGGCAGATAGGTCATCAATGGTTGATACTGTGGAGAGAAAGTATCGCAAATCTTGACGTACCAGAATGTCAGGGTGCGCGACAATGAGATGGTGCTCGTTGTCAACGATCACTCGCTGCATCAACATGCTCGCCCGCGAACTTGATTGCGTCGCCACGTCCTGTGAGAAGAATCCATGTCTGTCGCGCTCCGACAAAATCAGATGGATCGTATCTCCCGCATCCACATTTGTATCATACCAATCCTCCCGAAGCTCGAGCTCCACGTGATTTTCATCTTCATCCAGCGATCGTAGAATGACGCAGCGGTTGTACGGATCGCGATCGATTTCCAGCACGAGCAGTCGCTTGAAGTTCTCATCTGGAGTGACTTGGACAACTGGCTCGCTCTGTTGGTGCTCGGAGTTTTGTAGACCGGAAGCTGTTTGCGAATCGTCGAACACGAGGCGCTTGTCGATTGCTGGAGATCCTGAGGCTCGGTGATCAGTCTTGTGCTGGCCTGGCGCACCTACCACCGGATACGCTTTTGAAGACGGAGTAACAAGAGGTTTAGTCGTCGGTACACTAGCAACAGCAGCAGCATTCCGCAAGGGACGTGGAGCAGGTGTAGGAGGCAGAACCTGTTGGGAGAAGCACTGCGACTGCGACAACTGCGTGCTGCTCGTGCGCTTCATCGCAATCTGCTGGCTCGCTTGGAACTCGAGCTGATCCAGGAGGTCCCATGATTCCTCTGTGAAGTCGGGCGACTCGAACTCGAGCTTCTGCTGCACTGTGACGGACGGCGGTGTCTTCATCGCGACGTGGTGTACTACTGCCTGCTGGACACCGTGGTGACGCGGTGGAGTCACGTAATGATTCACCGGAGGAGCTGGCGCTGTAGCTTGTGTCGTCGCTGCACTCGCGTGGATGTTGGCGACTGGCTGTCGAACTTGAGGGGTCCTTTCCGGTGACACTCTGGACAATCGCGCGTCTATTTGATCAAGCAGCGTGAGCTCGTCCTGCGAATCGCTTGGCGTTCGGGAAGATGCGCGTCGCACAACGCGCTGTGGCGAAGACACCGATACGTCATGAGCCCCATCACCACGGCCGCGTTTCTTGGCGGGTTCATCGTCCGGGCTGAACAGGATATGCCGCGACACTGACGTCGTCTCGCCGCTGTGGGCACCACCATCGCTCTCCATCAACGACGGCACTAATCGCGTGAGTGACCGGCGCTTGGCTCCATGGTCGCTCTCTCCTTCATTCTGCTGCTTGTCCTTGTTATGACTGTTCGGAAGATTTGTCGGCGGCGACTCGAGACTTGCCCGCGTCAATCGCCCCACGAAGCTCTGCACCTCCTGCTGCTGCGCCAATTTCCCTGTACCGGACACGCGGATCTGCTTCTCTGCCGGTGAGTCGCGCCATACAACGCGTGGTACGCCGTCGTCTTTCGAGGAACTGCTGCGCAGGCCGTGGTGAGTTCCTCCAGGGGAAACACGGTTCGTTGGCGGCGGCGTCGTGGTCGTTCCAGCAATCGCTGAGGTCTCTAATCGTGTACGCTTACGCCGTGGGGTCTTCGCTCCCGTTCGGTCCATCGTGATGTCCGTAATTCGCTGTCCTTCACCTGCAAATACCCGCGATCCACGCGCAAGTTTCCCTTTCCTTTCCCTTTGGGTTGCCGCTTTTTGAGTTTGCACCGGAAGAAGGCGACGCGCGCCAAAAAAGTTGGATTTTTGGACGATTTTTTCGTCGGCGCCAACACCAACAAAACCAAGAAAACGAGGAAAAATTTCCAGCAGAGGGGAATATATTACCGTACCCGTAATATACGATATGGGTACACTCAAACGACCAGTGAGAAAGTGCACACAGCCAGCAGGGATTTTACTCATGCTCCTTTCTGTTTGCCTTCGTGGAACTGGACCGTGCACTCCTTACGCAGTGCGTCGATTTCGTTCTCTAGGAGTAAATGCTCGTCCAAGGCGACTTCAAGGAGGAGCGAGGCGTCGTGTAGACGCTGGTCCCTCAGCTTTAGGAGTCGGAAGAGCTGCATGTAGTCCTTCGTCTCATGGAGGAGTTGTGGTTGAGCCATGCGGAGAAGCGCGATGATGAGCGCGAACACCACCTTCGAGCGTTCATAAAACAACACGTCTAGCAGGCGGAAGCTGGTTTCACTCGGGAAGACGGCACAGAAGACCGGTAAAAGCCACCCCGTGACGAGAAGTAGTCCCAGTTGAGAAGGGTTCTGCAGCACGACTTGAAAATGGCGAGCAACTTTGGGTAGCCGTCGCTGGAGTAGTGTCTGTAGAACAATCCCGTCGATGTGTAGCCCTTCCATGCCTTTTGTGTAGTACTTTGGAAAGTAGTCTTCGCATAGAACAGCCAAGAGCCAGAAGGTGTCTTCCTCGATGCGCTCAATGCGATCCTCCTCGATCGTTACTTCGTGGTGGAACAAGCACAGTAGACGACCCACAATAAAGCTCATCGACTGGCAGTAACCGATGCGCTCGTTGTGAACAGCGTACGCGAGCAACACACGTTCCATTGCTGCCTGTCCGTCACTGGAGTTGATCCACGCCTGGTTTCCGGCAAATGTGCGCTGCAAGTCCACTTGGATCTGCTTCCTTGTCGTCTCAAACCCAACAGGGCAGCGCGGACTTCTCGGAGATGCGCTTGTCTCCTCACTTGATGGGGCTGCTGCCACTCGCTTGAGTTGTAGCTGATAGTACCCACGAACTGCAGCTTGTCGTTTTGATCCCGCACCACTCATGTGCATGTACATCACTCGACGGCTTGAGGGTGGGATTCCGTCCCATACAAGGTGACGTAAACGAGTGGAGTTTCGATCTCGAGATGGGTCGTAAATGGAAACCCCTGCGTTCTGCATGTGGAGTAGCTCGCTCAACCTTGACGCGCTCAGTGTAGTTGCTTGCTTGTCACTTGCCACATCAACGTGAAACCGCATCCAGAGCCCCTGTTGCTGCAACGCCATGCACTGCTGGTGAAGACGGTAGTACTCATACGTTCGAAGAGTCCGAGCTTCGCCTTGTCGAGAAGGGAAGATGTAAAATCCGAGGGCGTCGTATTTCATATTGCCGGAGAGATCGATGGATACCCGCGATGCGCTCGTTGGACTGACGACGGGGCTTTTACTCGGACTGCTGGTCGGCGAAGCCGAGTCCAGAGATGACGATGACGCCGTCGTTGCTGTGTCGGAGTTCGATGATGTGGCACTTCCTGGAATTGGAAAATCCTCGCTGTCGTCGAGAAGTTCTTCCGCCGTACTGCACTCCAAGAAGTCCTTCGTGGGATGTGGCAAAGCAGTTATGCCATCCGCTAGGAAGAGAGATCGAACAAGCAGCTCGCCGTGGTGTCGGTCGCACGAAGTAGGTGACACGGTACTTCCGTGTTCCAGACCAACCCATCGGAGTTTCGCTGGGAATCCACGTACGAAATTCATAAGAGGAATGCGGGCTCGACCCACGACGCTGGACTCTGCGGATGGTGTTTCATGGTGGATCTCAACGATGAGTTCCGAATCGAGCGCTTCTGGAACGCGCAATTTCGTACGCAGGCCGAATCGGGCATGTCGAAACGCGTGAAGAGTACCGGCCACCAGAAGCTCATGTTGAACGGATGCGAAATCAGTCCGCATGCGGTACAAACACCGAGTTCTGCTGGTCGACGACGCTGCTGAAGGCTCCTCCATATCAGGCTCAGACCTGAAAAGTGTTAGCGACGTTCGTCGGCGGGTCGCCGAACCATCACTGGGTTCAAGGGGTACTTGAAGCGTGACAACCGCGAAGAATTGGCCTTGGCTGGCAGCATTCTGTCGACTTGAGTGGTGTGGATGGACCGACGGAGCCACGCAGTAGAGTAAACGCCTTGCCTCTAGCAGCTCCAAGTCGAGCGTGCCAATGAATGACATTTCGACGAGCCCTCGAGTTGGGAATGGCGCGAAGAGACCCCTGAGTGAGTTCCTTTTCGTTTGGCTGCCACCACCGGAGCAAGTCTTAAACACGCCACTCAGGCTCGGAATCGAGTAATCGCTGTAGCCGTTGCGATTGTACGTGCGCATGCGAACGAGGTACTCGCAATCGCTGTCCAGTCCAGACAGCCAGTACTCTTGAGCATCGGACTGGATGAGAACGTTGAGCTTTTCCCATGTGAGGAGGTACGACGAAGCGGACACCGTTGCAGCACTCGCGGCAGACGAAGGCATGATCATGAGTATAGAGAGCATCGCACTTGCTCGCCGGAGTCCGGTTGGCTTCTTGCAATACTCGAGCTCGAACCATTTCGGAGCAAGCACCTCGAGTAAGTAGGGGTCGTCTGTCGCTGGCTCCACCTTCCACGATATTCCCATAGAGCAGCTATCCACACCGATGCACTCGACCTCCGAAGGAGGACTTGGGAGTTGTGAGACTTCACCGAGGAATTCTTGCAGTTCTTCTTGTCGCGCCAAGTCCAATGCAGTGTTTCCGTCGGTGTTGGTCGCGACAATGTTAATATCGCGACGAGTCGGGGTATGGAAAATGAGCCATTGGCAAACGTGGAGGTGGCCACCCATTGCAGCGTAGTGGAGAACCGAGTATCCATTCACGTCCAGTGATTTGATGGATGGCGCGCCGCACGCATCGTCTTGCATCAGCCACTCGAGAACTTTGAGTCGGCCGTTGTACGCAGCATAGTGGAGCACGTTGCGACCACTGAACGACGTGATCGACATCACCAGTAGCGGAGTTTGGCTTGCGGCGAGCGAAGCACACCACTGAATGACGTCGAGACAGCCGTGGATAGCAGCAAGGTGGACCACGTGCGTGCCGTTGATGTCGACCAACGTGATGCCCTGGGGTTCATACTCGAACAGCGTTTGCATCACGACGAGCGCGTGCTCTCGGCGTATGGACGAAATAACATCATGGAACGGCGAGCGTCCCATGACGCATTGCTGCGTCGCGCTAGCACCGTGGTACAGCAGACACTTGATCACCTGTAGATCGGCACTTTTGCAAGCCTGGTGGAGAAGCGTCTTCCCGTGGGTCGAGTCCTTGAATCCGTTGACATTCACTGGCGTACGAGCTTCTCCAAGCGTCTTGCCCGCGTTCTGACGTATCCGCTGGGCTTCTTGTTCACTGCCACACAGTTCCATGCTCTCGCTGGCAATAACCTCAAAGAACTCGTCGTTCGCGATGGCTTCAAACAGCAAAGCAGCCGCAGCTGGAGATCCGCGAGGTGTTGTTGGCTCCACAAACGGCGGCTTTGTAGATGGTGGAGACGGCGCCAGCTCAGCCTCACGGACTTGATCGTCAACCACCTCAGTATTTGCTTTCTTGGACTTTGGCGTTGGTAGAAGCACTGGAACTTCAAGCACTGTTGTGGGCGATGGGTTCAAGTCGACATCGTCCTCTTTTTCGGCCACCAGCTCATGATTGGGCCTGGATTTCCGTCTCAACGCGCGCTGGTTCTTCTTGGTATCCGCTGACTTTCTTCGCGTTGGCGACAGCGGCGCTGCGTCCATGAGATTCGCCAAGCCAATGGACTTGCGCTTGGACATGGTCGAACTCATCGACGTCATCTATATCTCCGCACCCACAGCTGTGCATGAGCTCCAACTTTCCAGCGTGCGCCATCATATGCATCAGTAGACGCACATACCTTTTGCTTGGTCATTGTGGATGCAGGAGACGCGCTATGCCGTGCGCAAGCCGCCACCGCGTCGTCTCGGCGATCGAATCCCTCTACGCGCGTGCGTTGTTTCCAAGTTGCCGCATCTTTCCAGCCAAAGCGTCCAAAAAAAAGTCAGCTTGAAAAGCTGCCATACCGGTATCTCACCAACAAATACCGGTATGAAAATGTCTCGCCGGTATTTTACGGTTTTGTTGGCGATTCCACTTGAAGCTGATTGGCCGAATCCACAAGCTCACGACTAAACAAGGCCAAGATGCACGACGGAATATCCGTCTTCAGCACGAGATCCAATCCGGACAGGCGCCACCGTGTAGCAGATCTCCACGGCATTCCTGTATTCGACACCTCATCCGCACGCTTCCTTCTACTACCAATATGCGAACCATTGCTGCGCGCCGCTTCTTCTCCAGCTCCAAGTCCCGCGTGCCGGTGGTGACCAAGGCCATGCTGCCCAAGGGCTCGTTCGACGGCAAGATCGCGCTGGTCACGGGCGGCGGCACTGGTCTGGGCCGAGGCATCGCCACGCGTCTGTCGGATCTGGGTGCCACCGTGGCGATTATGAGCCGCAAGCGCGCGGTCGTGGACCTCGCGGCGCGTGAGATCGAGGAGATCACGGGCAACCGCGTGGTCGCGCTGCAGGGCGACGTGCGTGATGCCGACCAGGTCAAGGCGGCGCTGGACGAGCTCGAGGAGAAGGCCGGCGTGCCGACCATCGTCGTGAACAACGCGTGAGTTTTACGTGCCTATGGTAGCCTGTGTGAATGTGGAGCTGACGAGGTTTTGTGGGTGATGTCTATTAGTGCTGGCAACTTCATCTCGCCGTTTGAGCGTCTGAACGCCAAGGGCTTCGGCACGATCGTGGATATCGTGCTCAAGGGCACGGCCAACGTCACGCTGGACGCCGGCAAGCGTATGATCCGCGAGGACAACGGTGGTGTGTTCCTCAACATCACCACCACGTACGCCGAGACCGGCTCGGGCTGGGTCGTGCCGTCGGCCGCCGCCAAGGCGGGCGTCAGCGTACGTTCTCCTAAGTTTTCTACCAGTCTACCTTGCGTATCATACTGATGTGGGTTTGTTTCTCTGGATCATACAGGCGATGATCAAGTCGCTGGCTGTGGAGTGGGGCAAGTACGGCATCCGTTTCGTGGGCATAGCGCCAGGTCCGATCAAGACCAAGGGTGCGTTTGACCGCCTAGACCCGACAGGTGCCTTCGAGGAGAAGCTGCGCTCCAACAACCCATCGGGACGTTTCGGTGAGGTCGAGGAGCTGGCGAACCTGGCGTCCTACATGACCAGCGACTACGCGAGCTGGCTCAACGGCGAGATCATCCGCTTTGACGGTGGTGAGACCGTGTCCAACGCTGGCGAGTTTAACATCTTCGGCGCCGTCGCTCCTGAGCAGTGGGACGAGATGGAGGCCGCGATCCGTGACGCCAACTCCAAGGGCAAGAAGTAGGCATATTCAAGCTCTTTTACCTGTGAAAAAACGAATAATTTGACGTCTAAAAAGCACTTCAACATCACGTGTGGTAACATTTGTATCAGAAACATAAATTTATAGCCTGTATTAGAGCAAAACGGAAAACACGATCAAATCGCTGAAAAAACCTCTATAAAAATCAAGTTCCCATAAACCGATGAAGCAAATTATGAGTGAGTTGTATTTTGGTGCTGAAGAGACGCCTTCTTGGGTTGGGCAGCTCAACGGCGCGGAGAGCGGCAGAATGGCGGCGTCCTATAAGCTCACGCCCACGGAGAGTCTGCGAGCATGCGGCATCCTGGAGGAGGCGCTGGAGAAGCTCAGCTTCCTGGGCAGCATCACGCCCGACATCCTCCAGCACCGCGAGGAGCTCTCGCAGATCGTAGGCGAAGAGATCTCGCGGATCATCCAGGAGCAACGCCAGCTTGAAGGCAAATATGAAAAGCTCATCGCCCAGCGCACTGTGCTTAAGGTACGATGCTGGTCAATTATCGTCAGTACTGTGTATACTGACAATGGTGTGCTTGTGTATGTAAATGATAGGGTCTTGCGAACAAATCCAAGTTCAAAGAGAACCAGCGGGAGATCCAGGAGGTCAGTCGTCTGCTGCGCGAGTCGACCAAGAGCCTGTGCCGCAACCTCAAGGAGAACCCGAATTTCGCGGGAAATCTGCTCAAGATCCAGCAAGAACGCGAAGGTTTGATGGAGCTCATGTCCCAAACGACTACAGAGCTCAAGAAGCACGGGACGTTCGATACGCTGCTGGCGTTTGTCCAAGACGGCAAGAACACCCAAGAAAAAGCCCACGAGATCCTCAAGAAAGAACGAGAAGCGGTCGAAGAAGTCAAGCGGTTGAGTTCGGATCTGCAGCGTGAGAAGACAGAGCACCAGAAAGAAGTGACCGAGCACCGCACGACGATCCTACAGTTGAAAGAACAGCTCTTGGCGGTCAAGTCCAAGACGCAGATCGATATTCGATACGCACGCAATGAGGCCAAGGCCAAGCGCTCGAGTACGGCTCGCATGTACCATCAGCTCATTGAGGAACAAGAGGAAAACATCAAGGAACTCCAGGACAAATGCAATACTGAGACCCGTGTCCACGACGAGACCACGTCATTCCTGAAGGACCGACAAGACCAGCTCGCAGCTGAGCTGGCAGAGTGGACGGCGAAGTATCAGCAGGACATCCAGGCCAAGCAGCAGCAACTGCAAACACTACAGACCCAGAAGACGTCCAACTCCCAGAAGCTCGAGATTTTCCAGAAACGATGGCAAGAAGAGATGGCGGCGATCCAGCAGAAAGAAGAAGAACGCAAGCGACTGCTGGAGCTTGAGGCACTTCGCAAGGAAGAGCTCAAGGCCCAAAACACTGCCGCACGGATCATCCAGGTCGCGTACAGACTGTACTTTGCCAAGAAAGAAGAAAAACGGAAAGCCGAGGAGGCCAACAAGAAGGGCAAGAAAGGAGGCGGCAAGAAAAAAGGAAAGAAGTAGATTTAGTGAATTTCATTTGGCGAACAGAACATACCCATGCGCTGTGATGATTCACAATCCTGTGCGTGTTCATGACAGCCATTGCAGGTGTGTCCACGTGCGTCGTTAACACGGCGAGTTTATCCTCCACTCAGTCAACGACACGACCAAAGTCATTTTTCGAAGTACGGTATTCTCTTTTTCACCTGGATTACTTCGAAGTATTTTCAATATGTTTATCTCTTCGATGATTGGCTCACTCAAGTTGCACCTGAGTACCAGCCAATCACTGGGATGGAGCCAATCGTTACACACTGCAACGAGCGATTGACACCTGGAATACCCCATCCCATCCATGCGTTGCATGATTGATTGATCATGTCCAGCGGCACCTCTGTGCTCATTTTCAGTCTCCAACTTCTACGCTCGTAACCATCAAGAGAGCAGTGTCCAGAGCCGTCCAGCGTCGTTCGGAGATCCCACACACTCCAACGACATGTCCATTTTTGTGAACGGAGACGAGAGCAAGACCATGCCCAAGCAGCACGTGTCCCGCGTGATGACGGGCGTGGCAGGCATTTGTCTCGGACTCGCAGTGGGCCTGGGCGTCGGCTTTGGTTACCACGGCCTTTCGTCGTCGTCCTCTTCGTCTTCATCTGCCTCTTCGCTGTCTCCTATTCCCACTCCGTCGTCCTCTTCACCTTCCACATCGCCGACGCCGTGGACACAGGCCCCAGTCGCCCCCGGTGTCTTCCCTCCACAGTCTGGCCGTCCAGTGTTCATGTTCCTAGGCGACTCTATCACTCAAATGGCTGCCGACCCAGCGGCTGATGGCTTCACGGCACGGCTCCAGTGGGACTACGTGCGTACGGGCGACGTCCTCAACCGCGGTCTCACTGTATACAACACGAAGGGCTTCGTGTCGACGGCACTGCCTGTACTGGAAAAAGAGCTGACGACGTGGCTCTCGCCGGCTTTCGTTGCTGTGTGGTTTGGTGTGAACGACGCCGTCATTGTCGGTGGTCGATACGAGTCACAGCACGTGGACGTGGCCAAGTACAAGAGGAACCTCATCACGATCATGACTTCCCTGCGGAAGAATGCACCAAACGCCAAGCTACTGCTCATGACACCAGCGACGGTGGACAATGACCAGCGACTCGCCGATCAACTGCGAGCAGGGCTAGCGGCGACACCGCTGGACCGTACGAACGAGGAAACGGCCAAGTACGCGGCTGCCTGTCGCGAGGTCATCGACAGCGTCGAGGGCGTCACACTGCTGGATACGTACAAGTACTTTATGGAGACGTACCCGAACAGCACGGAGCGTGGGAAGCTTCAGATGGATGGACTCCACTTCAATTCAGACGGCCACGCGGTCGTGGAGAAGCTGCTGATGGGCGAGATCGAGAAGCTCATGCCGGGATTCTCGGGCGGCCCTGCGTCTCTCCAGGTGCCGGAATGGAATTCGCTCAATGACAAGTACCCGGCCAACAAGAACGACAAGTAGAGCTCCATGCAGTACATAGAAGGGTCCAATGCATGCGCAACAGATTCTATGAAAGATATCATGGACCCCGGAAAACTTCTCCTCGAGATGATGATTCGACAATTCCACGACAGCTGATATTCCTTTTTAATGTCCGACCTGTATTCTTACTCTAGCGACCTATACGTTTGTAAACGTATCCCGATCACAAACGTTTACAAACCAAAACATGTTTTGAATCAAATTGCCTGTGAGAGACAATAGCCTGTATTAGTTGTCGTGTATCGGAATCGTTTAGTTTACAGACCGCGACAGGAACATCGACCCCAAATCCCAGCTCTCGAGATCCAGCAGGCTGATTTAGCTGAAATTTTCACAGTCGCCTCCAAATCATTCGCCAATAGTACGCCCGAGTCTGCTGAAACCAAGAGCTATTGGTTCTTTCGAAGCGTGGCCAAACACTTTCACGACACCTTTTCAGCCAATCCCAAGCCCATTTTCACTGCGAGATACGATGTTAACCCCAAAGTTTGATCTGTTCTGAAATATTAGATCATAATTTCAGAGGGGTCCTGAACCCTTTTTAACATTCTCCACAATTCGATATCAGGTTCCACGGCATGTCAACAAAGCGAATATGCAAGATGCTGAAGTGGTCTGGTAGAGATCCAATACCGAGAAGAGGAGCGCGAGAAGAAGCAT
>JAADWY010000239.1:0-40248 GCA_023336355.1 Pythium dissotocum | reverse complement strand
GGCGCCGAGCCTGCTGCAGATGCCGATCAACTCGTCCGCATCCTAATGGCGCGTTCGTTTGGCAACTATCCGCTGCACGGAAATGCCACCAACACGTCGGAGAACCCCCCGGACGATGTGCCCCTCGAGCCATACGCGGACGCCGCTAGACTCCGCAGCGAGTGGTTCCCTTGCGTGCTGCATGTGGACCACGTGATGGATGAGCTCATGGCGTTGGAACAAGCCCATGCCTTACGAACGCTGGTGGTGCCGACGCCCATGGCCGTGCCGATGCCACAGGGTTATCCTGCGCTGCAGCTCCCGCTGTTCCAGATCTTCGTTGCGGCGATGCGCGGCTGGCACCTGGACTGGTTGGCTCGAGACTAGTCGCCCTACGACACGCTGTTCGAGCCCCGTGTTCAAGTGAGAGTTTTGCGTGTGATTCTCCGAGGCCAAGGCAAGGCGAGTGAGGTGGGTCGACTGTCGATCGATGGCGAGTGTGTCAGTGCAGTTGACTGCCAGAGTTGTGTTCTACGTACGTCGTCCAGTTGTGCGTGCTATGGAGAAGACAGCCTAGGTCGCGTTTGCATGTTTAAGAAAGACAAAGTAAAGAAGACGAGCTGTCGAGCGCCTTTGCTTCTTTAAATGGTCTGGTTGCCGCATCAATGCCTTGATCGGGAGGCTCGCAAGGGCCACAGGATCTTGATTGGGGATGTCGACCGACTGATGGGATACAGACACTGTGTGGATCAAGAAACAAGCTAATCAATCATCCTTCGTTTCTACTACAGCGGGCTTCGTGACAGCCTCGAGGCACTGGGGCTTTGTTACATTGTAACTAGGGGGATCTTCAGCCGTTCCCATGTCTACGACTAACGACTACATGATGGAGGCTTCTGTTGGTGCCTTTGTCGCGATCAACTGTCTTCGACGGAGTGTAGAAGACCACTTGCGCTGTGAGACGAAGAGAAACGTCACGCTGCAAGGTGATCAAACCACCACGAGTTGTTTTGGGAAAATTCGACGCGTTTGTGATTGGGATTTTTTTAAAAAGGGTTTTCTGGAAGTGTGCATGCGTCTCCACCACGAGAGCACCAACGTGCCGTCCATCAACTGGATACATCGCTGCAGCTAGTCGATGGAGAAGATCACGCGGCTTTCTCGCAGGTAGTTAATTCCCTGTCATCGATCATTCAAGCAGGCAGGCAGGCAGGCATGGGCTGTCGCCGTGGCTGTCAGTTGCCACCGCTTAGCTACATGGCCGGGAACTCGGTGATGAACTCCTTGGAGATGGCGCCGAGGTGGTCCACGACCTCGTAGATGCCCTGCGAGAAGCTGGTCTCGTGGAACGGGATGTCGAACTCCTTGCACAGCGACTTGATGAGCACGTTGATCTTGTGCAGGTTGTGGCGTGGGATCATCGGGAACAAGTGGTGGTCGATCTGGTAGTTGAGACCGCCCGTGAACCAGTCCATCCACAGCGAGCTCTTGACGTTGCGCGTGGTCGTGACCTGGAGCTTCCAGAAGTCCGGCTTGGACTCGCGCTCGTACACGGACATGCCGTTGTGGCCGATGCTGAACACCAGTGCGAGCAGCAGACCGCACGTGGCCTGGCCCATGAGGAAGAACGCCACGCCCTCGAACAGGCTCATGCCCGCAAAGTACGGGAGACCGATCTGCCAGCCGTAGTGGATCAGCAGACCGATCTTCTCAAGCGTCGGCAACTCCACGGGGTCGTACTGGTAGAACGCGAACTTGTTGAACACGTACATGTACGACTGCAGCAGCCAGCTGAGGCGCGCGAAGAGCAGCAGCGGGAAGTAGAACAGCGCCTGGTGCTTGATCATGAACGGGCCAATGGACGACTCGATGGCCTTGGCGGCCATCTCCTTGCTCCACGCCAGCAGCGGCATGGTGTCGATGTCCGGGTCGCCCGAGAAGCCCTCGCCGGCGCGGCCGTGGAGGTTCGGCACGGCGTGGTGCGTGTTGTGCTTGTTCTTCCACCATTGCACGCTGAAGCCCTGCCACACGTTGCCCACGAGCACACCGATGACGTTGTTCCAGTAGTGGTTGGTGCATACCTGGTGGTGGAGGAAGTCGTGCGCGAGCCAGCCCGACTGCTGGTAGAACAGACCCATGATCGCGCCGGCCAGCATGTACACGGCGAAGCTGTCGCTCAAGAAGCACAGCAGCGCCGAGAACGCGCACAGACCGAACGTGCTGAGCACCTTCCACACGTAGTACGTGGCGCTGGCGTCGTACAGGCCCATGGACTTGATCTTGACGCGCAGCTTGCGGTAGGCGGCGATGAAGTCCGCGGCGCGCTGCTTGCTGGCCTTCTCGGCGTCGGTCAGCGGCTCGCCCTCGACCTCATCGCGCGTCGACTCGTCGGCGTCGCCGATGTAGAACTGGTCCAGCAGCTTGAAGGCGCTGGCCGGGTGGAACACCGCGAACGCGTCCGTGGCGTCCTCGCCGGCCTGCGTGAACACGACGTGGCCGCCTGGGTGGCCCTCCCACTTGCTCACGTCGTAGACCTTGTGGTGGATCACGATCCACGCGTCCTCCGGCGTCACGTGCTTGCGGATCTCGCGCCAGGAGAGCAGGCGCTTGGGCTTGAGGTCGACCATGGCTCCTGCGGATCAGCGGAACGGCGAATGACGGAAGGAGAGGCCGACGCGGCCCAAGATTCCAACGGTCCGCATTCGCGCTGCATGGCTATGGCCGCCAGCCTCGGCCATCAGGCGCTGGCTGCGCGTGGCAGGGGTCCCACCATGAGGAGCTACGTTCCGAAAGCAACGCACGGTGTCCCGAAAATAACGGCTAGTCGAACAGACGAGCCAAGAGAAAGAGGAGATATTTAATTATACAGGTGATTAATCTCATATTGTTGTCCACGAGAACGTGATCGGCAGGATCTTGATAAGGTTGAAGAGGTCGATGTGGGCAGAAGTGTCAAGTGACAGGCTGTTTACCTATCCACGTGTCCGGAAAACGAAAGTGTATACTGTGGAACTGTTTCGCAGACTGTATCGCGACAGGGAGTATAATAGTATACACCAAATGCCTCAAAATCGTATAGTTTTCCTGGCGATCGTCCAATCGTCCGGATGTCGGTTGGGCCGTGACGTCATGACGCGGTCACCCATGATGTTAGACGTTTTAGACCGTTTCGAAATTCCTACCTAATCCAACCTCTCGCGTTCGGTGGATCTAAGCGTTCACCCCAGCCACCGGGGTCTTCGTTCACTGCAAATGCCCCCAAGCAGACTCTCCTGGCACATGCAGGCGTGTGGATCTGCTCATTCGTGTAGGCCTCCCAACAACGTTGAGATCTGCTCGCAGCTTCCCAGATTGGGAACCATGACCGCCGTTGACGTAGCAACTCCAACGCTTGGTCTGAGTTGGCCTAAAATCAGCTGATTCCACAGTCAGTCAGTGTCATGTCCAGCGTGGCGTTGGATTCAGTAAATAACCAACGTTCGATTGGATAGGTCCTTCGAATTCGAACGCTTTGTGTGACGCGAACGATCCTGAAGGGGCGTTGAAACGCCGCGTTGCTTCCACAGCGAATGGATGGATGAGGTGAAGAGAAGTACAGCGCCACGAAACGGACGACGAATGGAGCCTTCCGTTGAAGGGCAATGCTCATGAGATGAAGGGTGAAATGCAAGCAAGACTAGTTATTTGCTCGGATCGGTGTTTGGTCAGCAGTGTGCTGGTAACTACCGTACGTATGTGTAGACTACCAACTTTGTATGGTGTTCCCCCATGCGTTGAACCAAGCATACAGAGGATGTAGATAGGGCCACCTATTGGCACTAAATGACTCGAAGAGTATGCTGGCTCAGTTGGCAACAAGGTTAGCTCGGGGACTGCCAATGGTTTCCAAGTGATCAACGTCTGTGGACTGGTGGCTGACTGGCCGCTCCCCCCGCTCCATTCCTCCTCCTCCCATCAGCATCTTCTACGTAGTACCACCACAATGCAACTAATCTTGATAACGTGACCGCACTGCATTCCCCGTTGGCCCTCCAGGAAACGGCAGTGAATGCGCTAGTGACTGGCACCAAGTCGAGCGGCTCAGCAACTGCAAGCCCATGACTTATTTTCTAGTCTTGCAGTCAAAAGAATGCAATCTCTCCGGTTTCACTCCAGCAAACTTCAACGACACGCATACAATCTCATCTTCAATGACTCGCATTCGCCACCACGCATAATACCAAGTGGCTTTGCCAACACACATGATCTACTGCGAGAAGCGGAGTCCCCACCATAGTCCATACTGTAACTACAAGCGCACAACACCCCATGGATTCCATGGCACCCCCCTCCCATCCAGACAGCTCCAATTCCAGTCACAAACCGAACGAACTGGACATCCTCCTCTGGTTGACGACGCGCTGCTGACTTCCTCGTGTCTCACAGCTCGTGTTCTGGACAAAGACACGGCTTTTGACTGCGCTGGCCTTCGCTCTTCACCCCTGCGTTGGTCGCCTTCTACGCGCGCCACAGCGCCGCTGTCGCCGTCGCGAACCTCCGCTCTTGGCAGTGAGCTCTCCATCTCCACGTCAACTCGGCAACTGAAGCCATCGCACAGAGATCTTTTCAGTCTTTATATTGTTTTGTCTCTTGCAGTACCCACGACTTCCACGGAAACGAGAGGACCAGAAGCGCGAGGGGGGAAATTCCAGGTTACCGTAGGGCAGGGGTTACGCCCAAACTTGCGCGTGGATCCGAAGATATCAGCGTTAAATACGGTATCCGCGCAATCTTACGACCGCATTGCTGGTCGAGCACGTACTTTACACGTAAACTACGCTATTTCAAACGAATGACCATCATTCTGCGGACCGAATATTCGCGCCAAGTGGCGCCACGGGAAGCGGCGGCAACGGAAGGGCGGGGCGTATTCACTAGCGCATTGAAGGTGCTTCCCAGCGCCATCGTCGATCTTCGCGGCGCGCACGCGAGTTCCATATTCGTGCTCTCCGTGTATACGATAGCTCATTCGACAGAGCGTGATCTCCGCTATCGATCAGTGGGTCGTTTGCCTGCGTTCAAGTGGATCTAGAACGTGATAATCGGCTCGCAAGCGACGGTCCCGAGCCATCACCACTTTTCAAGCCGGCTACTCTCACGGTTTCGACGCCAGGCACCATTCGCAGCGACGCGCAGAACACGATTCCCGCGCTCTCCGGCACCGGTGCGGTCTCCTTGGCTCGAAATGGGCCCCTGTGGGACATGGTTAACGAGTTAACTTCTGACACGTTTCCCCTATGTGACTGTGTGGAAATGATCATGTAGATGGAAGCAGCCCAGACTCGACGGCAAGCACGCAAGTACGTGAAATGTAGGTTGTAATAGAGGCGTTAATGCGTTTCTGACGGTGTTTTGTGGCTGCGTAGTTGACGACGATGACACGCGACGGTGGCTCGGACGGCGCGTGCTCTTCCAGCGACTCGGCGGCGGTGACGGCGCTTGTAGCGACGATCCGCGCGCGTGTGGTCGAGTACAAGGAGTTGCTCTTGCGGTGCGTGGAACAATGCGCTTTTTTCTAGGCGTTTATGGGCGTTTTGAAGCTGATTATGCGGAATCTGTGACGTGTGACGAGCAGGCAATTGATGGACCAGCGCGTGGCGTTGCTGGCGATTGACGATGTCGCTGCGGACGCCAAGGCCAAGCGCGTTGTGGAGGAAAAGCCAGCGACGGAGGACGCGCCGCTTGCGGAAGAGCCGAAGGCGGAGGACGCAGAGGACGAAGAGGAGGAAGATGAAGAGGAGGAGGAAGAAGAAGAAGCTATGGAAGAGGAGGACACAACGGCTGTGTCTACAGCGGACGTGGACGTGGAGATGACGGCGGTGGAAGCAGAAGCAGAGGCAGAGGCAGAAACCCCCGACACAGTGATGAACGGCCACGCGGATCCAGTCGCAACAGAGGAGGATGACGACGAGGAAGCAGAGGACGCGGACCGCAAGCGGAGGGCGAGCGTCGAGCCTGTGGTGGAGATGCCGGCTGAGATAAAGGCCACAGAGCAGCCGACAGTGAAGGAATCGAAGCCCACGGAAATTCCTGTCGTTGTTCCAGCGCCTCGCGTGGTGAAACGGATCCGACGAGCGAGTTTTAGTATTGGCGACCATCCGCCGCCGCCTGTCCCTGGAGTCCGCCCGGTAGCAAGGTCGTCGACGCCTCCGCGTCGGTATCTGGACCAGCGTGACGATTTACTGGACGATACACACCTTCAACTGGTGCTGAAGTCCCCCTTACGGCCGCTGAAGGCGACGACGACGAAACCGCGTGCCGCGAGTTCACTGGAGGACGTGCAAGCCGAGTTTGACCAGAAATTGAGGGTGACGATGCGGCTTCAACGTGACGTGAATCGGCGTAGCGTTGCAGTCACACGGAAGCGGCAGTTGCCGCGGCTGCCGACGCCCGCACGCAGCAAGAGCCACTGGGATTATCTGCTGGAGGAGATGCGGTGGATGGCGATGGACTTCAGCCAAGAACGCAACTGGAAACGAGGTGTACAGTGGCATTTGGCGAAGGACGGTGTCGTGGCGCGGAATGCCGAGCGAGTGCGTCGTGAGAAGGAAACGCGGCAACTCGCGAAGGAGATGGCGATGCAAGTGGCGGCATTTTGGCGAACGATGGAGCGGATCGCGGCTCGGTCGCAAGTGCGGTTCGAGGGCGGAGCAGGAAGCGGACAGTCTGATCGTGTCGACGACAAGGCAAAGGAGTCGGAAAAGAAAGAGGATAGTGGCGAGAGTGCAGGCGACTCGAGTAGTGGCGCGGAAAACGTACCAGTACTTCGGTTCAAGACTCTCGAGTTAGAAAGCAGTGAAGGTGCCGAGGCAAGAAAGACCGTGGAGGCTAGACTACACGAGATTTTATCGACGAGTCGGAGAGCGCGTTCCTCGCTGAGTGCGGCTGCGGCTGATGCCCTCGAATCGGAGCGAGAGCAAGCAATTCAGCGAGTGCTGGAGAAGCGCTCGGCTGCCACAGCTACCGTAGTATCAACCAGTACCGTGCTGGCGACGTTCCAGATCGTCGCGCTCCGGTGGATGCTGGAGCTGTGTCTGTCCGGGTGCAACCTGCTGCTCAATGACCAAGTCGGCATGGGTCAATCCGCGACAATCTCGGCGTTCTTGAGCGTGCTGCAAGAGCTGCGAGTTGGCGAGACGGCACTCGAGGTATCGCATCCACATCTCGTGATCGTCCCTGCAGATGAGCTGCACAAATGGTGCTTCTTCCTGCGCGAGTGGAACCAGTCACACGGCATCATTCAGCTCTACAACGGGTCGCCAACGCTGCGGCAACGGTTACAAGGCGAGTGGGTGAAGAAGCTCACCGTCCCGCAGTTTTTCAGCTCCGACGACGTTGCAGATCTGGAGAAAGAAGACTCGACGCCGCTGTTCGCCGTCGTCTGTTCGGCTGAGGACTTTGTCGCAGACCACCCCGCGTTTCGAGCGTTGTCACAGTGGCGAACGGTTGTCGTGGAGGTGGGACGCGAAGGGCTCCGAGAAGAAGACGTTGCATTCGTGCAGTCGCTGAGTGAGATCAATCACTCAGGGCGTCGCGTGCTGAGTTGCTCTCAACCGCTAGAATCCTGGCCGTCGAGCAAGACTCGTGCTGCGTACGCCGAGTTTCTGGTGAGGGATAGTGAGGAAGCACCGTGTGATTCCGACGCGTGGATCAAGGGTACCATTTTGGAGAAGACGAGCGCAGTGGAAGTCGTGCGGTGGTTCGGCAACAAGACCGGATCAACAGCGCTGCTCAAGTCTCAACAAGACCACTTGAATGCGCTGACGATAGCTGTTCATTGTCTTTCACTGCGTCGGTTGCGGTCGGAAGTCGAGTCGGAACTCGGTAAACTCGAGGAAACCAGTGTCGCGTGCACATTGTCGCAGTCGCAGCAAACCCAGTATCGCCACGCGATCGCTGCCTTTGCGGCGTCAAGCGCAGCTGATCGCATCTCGCTGTGGCTTCAACTCGTGCTCAAGCTGCGGAGTCTGTGCAACTGTGTTGACGTACTCAACGATGCCGAGAAGCTCGCTCTGGCCGACGTGCCATTTTTATTAGGTTGCTCTGGCAAACTCCAGCAACTTCACGAGGTGCTCACTCGCGTCGTGGGCAAAGAACACCGCCGTGTTGTCGTGTACTGTCAGCTGGACGCAATGCTGAACGTTGTGGAGATGCTGTTGGCCTTGATGGATATCCCGTTCGTGTACGTCACTGGCTCGGTGGAGATGCAGCGACGTGCGCTGTGCCACTTCGCGTTGAAACCAGCAGTTCAAGTTGCGTTGGTGTCGACTCGATTGGCCAGCATGAACGGCAAGCAGGCGATGCCAGTGTACGGTGCAGATGCTGTTGTTGTACTGGACAGTGACTGGCAAGCCACATGTGATGCCAAGCTGCGCGCGAGTTGGGCCAAGTGTGTCGTCGGAAACCTTCCTGTGTTCCGTTTCCACTGTGACGCGACGATTGAGGCGGCCTTGCTGCGTAGTGGTTCGTGCTTCAGTGAGAAGGTGTTCAGCGAGATGGGTCCGCAGGAGTTGTTGGCGGCCGGAGATGGAGCTCTGAAGATCGAGAAGCCGGTGTGGTGGACTCCAAATGGAGTTGCGGCGTCGACTCTCGCGGAGGCGATGGCACAAGTCGAGATCAGCGAGCAGTACTGCGACTCGACGTTGGCGAAGACTCTGAAGGTCGTGAATGTGGAGTTGGATGCTGAAGAGCATTTGCTTCTAGCGAACGCCGACGAGCTCATGCCGGTGGAGTGGTACGCTGTGAATTATCTGGCGAGTAGCAGCACGAGTGAGAAGAAGCGACTGGAGCAAGAGCAACGAGCCAGCGGCAATGATGGTAACGACGGCTTGCAGTTGACGACGTCGAGTCCGCGAAGAAACATGACCACGTTGGAGCAGTTGGCGGTCCAGGAGAGTCGACGTGTGCGGCAGGAGGTCGAGGTTGCAAGTGACTTGTTCTACGAGACTGACGGTATCCAAGGGTTTTCTCTGGAGGAATCTGGACTTTCCGAGTCGATGCTGGAGTCGGTGTTGCGGCTTCTACGAGCGAAGGGCATGGAACCACACTACGAGATGATCAGGCCTCCTCAACCTCCAGTGTTTACGGAGATTGTGGAGTCGGAGCCCGCGTCGACAAGCGAGAACGCGTCGCCTGAGATGCTGTTCCGGGTTTCCTACCGAGAGCCTGCGCCACCAGCTCCTCCACCGTCGCTCATTCTCAAGCTGCGGACAGACGCGTCCACAGCTGCAGCTCTGGCTGCCGTTGGTGGAGCGGACGCATCGGGCAAGCCGCTCAAGGTCAAGAAGCGCAACAAGGATCTCGCTGGACGAACACCAGGAGCTCCTGGTTCTACTGTGGCCGCCTCGGCGTCCGGAGCAGGAGGCTCTGGGGTTGGCTCCGTCGCTGGCATCAAGCGCAAGCACGATGCAGGCACCGCGAGTGGCAAGCCGCCGAAAGAGCCGCGACTCGACTTCGATGGCATTCCGCTGCCATCTGATATGGCCGAGTTTGCCGACGACGATTTCTGGGGCGACACGAATCTGGATGCGCTGGACTCCGCTGCGTGGGACGATCCAGCAGTGCTGAGTGGCATTCTTGGGCCAACGCTGGATGTTCCGCCGAGCTCAATCGGTTCCGCGGCGACTGCCACGCCTGGCAATGGTGCGACTACTGGTCAGACGACCAAGAAGAAGAGCAAGGCGGGTGCTGCCGCTGGAGGGGCTGGCGCGACTGCACAGGGAGGAGCAGGCCGCGCGCGCAAGGGCAGCATGTCGGAATCGAACAAGGACGGAGGCTGGCAAGTGCAGGACGATCTCGTGCTGAAAAAGCTGTTCGAGATGTACGGCTCCAACTGGACGTTGATCGCCCACGTCTTTAACGCGGCGACTTCCGTATCGAGGTTTGTGGTGCGGAAGCGCACTCCGCGTCAGTGTTACGACCGCTACGGAAAGATCATCTCGTCTGGAAGTCTGACGTCGTCGGGCTCATCAGCACTGTTGTCGGCCACCGCGTCACCGACGAAAGACGGCAGCGTGAAGTCGACGAGTAGCTCGTTGCTCAAGCAACACAAGCTGAATGCAGCGGCTGCGGCGTTGTGGACTCCACAGGTGCTGGCAGAACGCATCGGCCTACCGACGAACGAGATGCTGTTGGTGTTTGCTGCTCGCGATAGTCTTCCTGGTCTTCCACCACCGTCCATCGTCAACGTGCCGTCGCTCGCAGAGCTGAGCATGAAGAAGAAAAAGAAGAAGCAGCACGGCCAAAGCGACGCTATTGCGACGCCAGGAGCGCCTGTTCTTGACGATCTCAAGTCGATTCGCACGTCCTTCGATGCGATTCTGCAGTGCATGAAGCGGAAGACGCCGCCACCGCCGATCCCAATTCCTCAGGCGTCAACCGCGCCAGTTCCCGATCCGACGGCGGCACCGTCGACAGCAGCATCACCCACGAAGCCGTCTATCGTGACCCCCGTGCCCACGTCCGTGCCGCCGCCGCACAAGTCCCACATGGATCTTGTGGAGCTGCTGCCGCGTGGTGCGCTCACGCCCGAGGAAGTGATCAAGCGAAGCAAAGAAGCTGCGGCTATGGCAGTGCAAGCCGCGGCTGCCGTGGCCTCGGCTGGGCGTTCCCAGGAGATTTCCCCACTGGCGTCGGCTGGTGACGTGCTCATGAACGCGGCGTTTGGCAGCAACTCGGCGGCAGCGATCGCCGCAAGGAAGGCTGGCGCAAGCACAGTGGCTGCTGCTGGTCGCACTGGAGGCTTCGCAGCCGCTTCAGTGACTGCACCGTCGAAGAGCATGGGCATGAGCCCGTCGGCTGGCTCGTGGGGTGACCCAGCGGCTGCTTCGTTGTCGAGACCTCCTCATGCCGCTCCACCTCTTCCACCTCCCACCGCAAGTCCAGGACTCATCGCTCAGCCGACGACCCAGCAGCAGCAACCCGTCGTCTCTACGAGTATGAACGGCGTGGTCTCGGCAGCGTCCACGCCATCGTCGCGCGGAATCAGCGCAGCGGGCAGCCCCGCGATGCCCGTGACGACGTCGGCATTGTTGCACGTGCTGGACCGCATGCCCGAGATCAAGCACAAGATCCAAGCCATCCTCAACCGCACAGATTGCTCGGAGGCGCAGAAGGTGGCGATGATCGCGCGGCTGCTGAGCAACACGAACGCCATCAACGCGACGGCCGTGGCGGCCGCGGCCAGCGGCAACCTCAACGCGGCCGTGTCGGCGACGCTCGGGGCCTCGTCCACCGCAGCGACGCCGACTGGCTCGGCCGCCGCGTCCAGTGCCGGCTCGGGTCCGCCCACACCAGCTCCTACGGATCTGTCGTCTGGCTTCGGCCAGTCGCTGGACACGCCGATCCCCATGCCGGCGTCTCTCGCGACCGAGACTTCGGGGCCGCTGCCCATCCCAATGCCTGCGTCCATCGCGAACGCGACGCTGGCGAGTACGACGACGAGCAACGCCATGAGCGACGCGGCGCTGGCGTCGGCGCTCGCGGACACAGATATGACGGAGCTGCCGTAGCCATTTGTGAGAAAGGCGACCACCCAACGAGAAAGGCAACCACTCATTCAAGAAGGAGATGCCGAGAGTGCGACGTTAGTATCTAGTAGTCGTAGAAAAAGAAAGCCCCTTGCCAATAGAGACCAACCCAACCACACACGACACGATGCAAGAAGTCCATGACGATGATGATGAAAAAAGTAATTCAAAGCAATAAACGACCGTGGCTCCCCTCTCCTCCCCTCCTCTCCTCTCCTTTCGTACATCCGACTGACTCTGTACTACGTAGCAAATACAATTTGTTTGTTTGGTTGGTTGTTCGGTCGCGACTACTCGTCCGTGAAGCCCGTGACCTCCATGTTGATGACGAGCGACAGCACTTCCTCGAGCTCCTTCTTGGACTTGTACAGCGGAAGATCGATGCGGTTGAAGCACGTGTGCGCGCGCGGGAAGGCGTTCTCCGGGTACGGCACGGCCTTGAGCGTGAAGTGGCAGATGCGTCCGTCGTAACTCGTGAGCGCCTTGAAGCCCTGCACGGGCACACGCGACGAGCCCGTCGTGAACTGCAGCAGACGCGCGCGCTCTTCGTCGCTGAAGGCCTCGACCGTCTCCCAGAACCAGCCCAGCACTTCCTCGGGCAGCTCGTCGGAGACCTGCGTGTGGATCTTCCAGTCGTCCACGTCGATGGACGGCACGCCACACAGCACGAGCTCGAGTTCCTGGTAGTCAAACACGAGGATGAGCTCCTGTGGGATGACCTCGAACACGCCGGCCATGAGGTGCTGCAGCTGCTCGGCGAACGAGTCAAGCATGATGTACCGCAGCCGCAGGTAGATGTACTCGTGCTTGTTGTCGTCGGTCACAGGGATGTTGCGGCCGTTCTCCTTGAGGTCGATGACCTCGATGTCGCCACTGAGCTTGCGGTTCGTCACACTGAAGTCCAGACACAGCGCGTCCACGCCATCGTTGTCCTTCATCCACTTGAGCGACTTGTACACTTCCTGGTCGAAGAATTCGAGGTCCGAGAACGAGATCGGCACGCCCAGCAAGTGCTTGAGCAGCGGCAGAGCCAGGTGGGCCTTCATGAGCTGGCCTTCCAGCAGCGCACGACCCAACAGGCGTCCGGCACCGCGGAAGTATAGCAAGTGGTCGGCCGAGGCCTCGACCGAGTTGGAGTTGATCACGTACGCCAGCGAGTCCACGTGCGCACACTGGAACAAGCCAATGGTCTCATCAAACAGCTTCTCGGTCACGAGAGCAAACCACTCACGCTCCAGACCACCGGCATCAATAGCGACTTCACCGATGAACTCGATACGAAGCGGCATGTGGATGTGTTCCATCTGCACACCCAGAAGCTGCTCCATGCTCTCGACCAGGATGTTCTCACGGTGCACGCGCATCTTCAGGTGTCCATCTTCCCAGGGCTTGATCAGCGCCGACGTCTGCTCCAGGAACCAGGCGTACTTGTCCTTAAACGGCAGCGCGGCCACCTGCTCCAGGATCTCCAGGTCCTGCTCCGAGATCTCGTAGCCTCGCGACGCCACGCGGGCGTCCACTTCACGGTACTCCTTGAACGTCATGCGTCCTTCCGGGTGGCGCGGCGTCTGCGCGAGCTGCGACACAAAGGCCAGCGACTGCTGCGACACGAGCTCACGCGGCGAGGCCGGCGCCGCCGTAGCCGTCGGGATCGTCGTCACCGTCACAGGCACAGCTGAAGGGGCTACACCTTCAGCAGAAATGTCGATGCGGACCTCTCCTTCAGCAGGTGACGTCGGCGCCGTCGACACCCGTGACGCAGTCACAGAGGACGATGCTCCAGCCTTGTCAGCAGCCAGCAAGGCCGCCTCCTTGTCCTTGGCGTCCTTGTCCTTGTGGAACGGCAGCGGCAGTTCCTTCTTGGCCCAGTACCGCTTGCCGTCGAGTCCGACCTTGCGGACCCACTCCTGGCGGTTGCGCGCGCCGCGCTGGCGAGCGTTGAGCATGTTGAGCCGGCGGATCGCGAACGACCGCGTGCGGTTGAAGCTGCGCTGCGAGCCGTTGAGCGTCGAGCCGCCGACCGAGAGCTTGCGCTGCGCCTGCGACGCGGGCGACTGCGGCGGCAGCATGCCCCCGAACGAGAAGCCGTGCTCCGTGCCGCACAGCACGCAGGCCTTGGACGACGGCTTGTTGTAGAAGTCGCAGACCTCGCACTTCCACTGGTTCTGGAGCTCGTCGCTGGATTCCTGGACGTCCTGACGCGTCATGGGCTGGCCGTCTTCCGTGTACTGGCCGCCCAGCAGAGGCTGCTGCAGGTTCTCATCAAAGCGCGCACGGCGGCAGCAGTAGTAGACGATGATCACGACTAGAAGGCCGCCCGTGACGTACGCTAGCCAGGAGGGCAATGCGCCTGTGCCGCCGTCCGATTGGGCTTGCGCGACGCCGCACTGCACGGCGAGCGCGAGCGAGAACGCCGCGAAGTCGCGCACAGACGGAGACCACATGTGGAGCTGTCGATCGACGCAAGAACGAACGCGATCGGGCCGCTAGAAGCCGAGATATCCACGCGCGAAGATGGCGCTATGTGGTGGTGGTAGTGACGCTTTAATGTGGGCAAACAGACCTCTTGGGCGAGAAGCGTCGAGTTATGAGGGCGAGAGGGGCGACTGCCGTGCCAGGCAGGCGAGCGACCATCACTCCTGACGGGAACTGAATAGAAGCCCAGGGGTCGGATTCGAACCGAACGAGGTATCAGATGTGAGACAAGTATTCGTTACCAAAGGTTCTTACTGTGAATTGAAGCAGAATGGAGACGGGAGAGGACCAATGGATAAAATGTGGGAGGTCAATCGTGGGTGTGGGTGGTTAACCGCTATGATGGATATGGTTCGTATCTGAGCCGCAGCTGGTGCCGCAACGGTAATGCGTCGCCTCATGGTGCAAACGCCAATCGAATCCACCGGACCCAAAAGTAGTAATATTCCAACCAACGGCAATGACCGTGAAGCGGCGCGGCGCGTCGGGTGGGCGTTAGACGTTGGGCGTCTGGTGGGCGGTCTTTCTGTCTGTTAGAATAGACTGGACGCGCGGTTGCTTCAGCCTTGGTTTTTAGACCCGTTTAGACTCGAAGCGCGCTTCCAGTGGCTTCGTTGCGGTAGTAATCAAACCCAGCGAGTGGACAGTTCCACTGGAGTCGTGGGAATTCGGAATGGCCCGGCGCTTGTGTCACACGACCCACAAGATGTCCCACCAAAAACCTCCTAAACAACATATTGGCTCAAATAAAATGCTTCAGAATCATGCCAAGCACCATGGCAACCTGTTATAAATGATGTGACAGTTCGTATCAGTGGTAGAAGTTGACGCATCGATTGCATCACCGGATGAGACAACGGAAGCGGTTCTTAACGGCAGGTGATGGATTGTGTAGCCATCTGAGAAAGTGCGCCTGCTTTTCCTCCCACCACAACCCATCAAAGAACGCTCTTCACTTTCACAGCGCGACGCCGCTGGACGGCGCTGTCGATGATGACGACGGTCGACGACTCTGCTGGTAGGACTGAGGCGACGGCAGTGCGCTGAAGTTGCGGCGCGCCTCCTCGTAGCTGCTCGCTGGCGCAGTCGCCGTCGTCGTAGTCGGCGGTCTTCGCTGGTTCAGATCCACGAGCGTCGCGCGTGGAGCCACGTAGCCGCCGCGAGGGCTCGTGACATCTCCGCTGCCGCACAGCAGCGGCATCTTCGGGTCGTTCTGGCTGCCGCTGTAAGGTCGCTGGTGGCCTGGGAAGCTACTAACCGGAGTCTTGTCATCACCTTCGTCCTGTTGGTTCATGTAGAACACAAACAGGAACATGCACGCAGCGGCAAAGCACGAGCCAATGAGAAAGGCGTTCTCCAGCGCCTGGAACAATGGGTCTTCGCCGTCGTCCCAACCGCCGCCGTAGATATCGCCTCGTCCGCCGGAGCAGACTTCACCATCACACGCGAAGCCCACACGCATGTTCTGGGCGTCGAACAGCGTGTAGTAGGTCTTGATGAACACGTCGCCTAGGATCCACCACTCGTCCGACGTGGACTGAAGCTGCAGGCGGCACTGGCCCCAGCCGAAGCACTGCACGTAGTCGCGTGGCTGCAGTTGGAACATATTGTCGGGCACCATACCGAACTTGAGTGTCGGGAAGTCGTCCAGGCTGACGTCTTGACACACGATATCGTCGCACTCCAGTCCTTCAGTAATCGCAGCCAACACGTCCGTGTACTGGCCCTCGGGGATACTAATGAGCGACGTGCCGGTGTCGACGATCGCGTAGCAGAACGGCTTGCAGAGGTTCACGGAGCCGTTGCGGTTCGTGGCGAACAAGTTCATCTCGACTGTCCAGTACATGTACAGGTCGAACTCCGGTAACTTCACGACTGGCGTGTAGTGGAACGACGCGTTTGGACCGACGACGGAGAGATCGTAACCGCCGATGTGCAGCTCTGAACCAGCGCGGTAGGCGTCGGGCGTGAGGTAGAACGCGAACATGTTGTCGATGTCCGGGTTCTGCGTGGCTAGCGACGTGAACAGCGTCGGCCGACTGATCTGCGCGAGCCCTTCGAAGGCCATGCCGAAGATACCGTCGGCCATGAACGCCTGCAGCTTCTCGGTCTCATCGTTCACGACACCGAACTTGACGCTGTCCACCTTGTACTTGCCCAGCATGACCGTGTCAACGACCACAGTGCCCGCTACGGAACCGCTGCCGTACGCGTCGATGAACTTCTCCTGTGTGTCGAGGAACGTCGTCGAGTCCGCGTAGGAAAACAAAGTGTGGGAGCCGCAGGTTGAGCAGTCTGTCCCGGGCACCCACGTGTCGCTCGAGCCCGTGTCGAAGACCACAGTGAGTAGCTGAGGTGGATTGCCAAAGGCCACGCGACCGACGTACTGCACGTTGCCGTAGTTCTTGAGGTTGATGGTTCGGTTCCGCGGCAGTTCGCGAAGCGCGCGGAACGCGTCGGCGCGTTTCACATGTGGTTGGGACCGTAGATTCTGTGGCGCTGTGGGCTCTGGATGATCGGGTATTGACGACGCGTCTTGCTGTGGATTGGATGCTGTGTGGTCGAGTGCGTGGCGTGATAGAGAGATCCGCATAGGAGGAGACGCGTCCACAGTGGAGCTAGAGGAGACGCAGGACGCAACCGCCGCCACCACAAGCCACGCACGCCATCGAGCCATCGCACCACGAGATGGAGCTGCAGGTAGAAGCTACAAGACGCAGTGGTATGGTAGTGCAGATAATGAAGGCAGAGTTCGCGTAAAATGGAGTGATGCCAAGAGAGTCGCCACTCTGGGGATGGCGTCGCGATGGACGACAACCAACTCCACGACCCTTCGCGGCACCTCCATGCTTTCCCGTTTACATCCAATCAACGGATTATGAGCAGTTATTTTGACCAATAGAATGATCGAAATGTGAGTAGTTCAATTCAGAGTGTTGGTCGTGTCACATTGATAAAGATACCAATCCGTTTTCCATCGCGTTCACAGGCGACGATGGGAAATGCGACAGATATTTTCCACTTCCAGCCTGCCCCAGCTTCAAGCTGGTACAGTTTTACATCCTTGACGCTGATGAGTGGACGCGTCAGTGAGATGGAGGGCAAGCTGCTAACCGACACAAAGAGGTGGCCACTATACTGACTCCAGTGTCACCGAGTTCCAACCCAGGCTCGTACTATACGATGTAGTTGCTTCGTACAGTACGTCCACGAAGCAAGAACCCATCTACTCGTGAATGGCCTCTAACAGTATCAGATTAAATGTCGTACTTTCCCAAAAATCCGGGCAATGCTTGTGTTGTCTTGTATTTGCTATGGAATGAATGAATGCATGGTCCTCCTCCCACTATGGTGCTGAGCTTACATGGCGCGCACGCCCTGCAGCCGTGGCGGTGGTGGTGCAGGCTTATTCTCTCCTCCTCCGTTGCTCTGGTCCTCTGGTAGGAACGTGAGCTGCAGCGTGAAGGTCTTTCCGTTCTTGTCCCAGTTGCTGAAGAACTTGCCTTCGCTCTTATCCAGCTCCAAGTTCGGGATCTTGAACGCCACAGTCTCGTATGGCTCGCACGCGAACAGCAAGTACTGCATGTTCTTATCGGGCGTCTCGATCTTCTGCTCGAACGGCGACATGAACCGATGACGCGGCTGCAGCTTGGCGTCGTGCTCTGGGTATTCGATCTGGAACATGAGGATACGCGCGCCTGTGTCCGGGTCTCGCTGCTTCGTAACCTTGTAACCTGGCAGACCAATACGCAGAGCTCGTGGCTTGGCGGCAGCAGCGGCGGCCGCAGCCTTGGCGGCCATGAACGACGCCAGCGACGTCGAGTGCGCGGCGTCCTGGGCCTCTTTCGCAGCACGACGGCCGAGGTTCGTCTGGTGGCGCTTGCCCTGTGTGTGCGCGAGGTAGTTAGCCTCGTTGTTGTGGAGCGTGAGACACAGTTTACACTCGAACGAGCCCAAGTGGTTCTTCATAAAGTACGGGTCCTTGGAGACGTCGATGGTCTCGAGCGCGAGCTTGCTCATGCGCTCGCGGCGGTCGATGTTCTGCTGGGACGAAGAGGCCACGCCGCCGGCGCCTGGCTTGGAGCCCACGCGGTTCTGGAAGTCCATGCCGCCGCGCACACGCAGAGAGAGTTCGATTGTCGCGCCTGTGGGCAACGCGTAGTCGGAGAGAAGCGCGCGGTCTTCGTTCAGCACCAGCGACGCGAACCGAAGGCGGAACGACTCCATGGGTAGCGCAGTTGCGTCGCATACACGACGCTTGAGCGACGCCACGCAGTCGCCGGCCTCACAGTGCACGCGGTGCAGCGCATCCGCCGTCACGCCCCGCACATACAGCTCCATGATCAGATGATGGCGGTGAAAGAACTGCTCGTGCTGGAGCGTTTCGTACTTAGCAGGATGCGGAGTTGCGTACTTAGCAAGAGGGAAAATGTAACCCACGGTTACACTGTACTTACCGATACCGGTATCGGTACTGGCACTTCGCCGAGCTACAGTAATACCAGTACCGGTAAGCATACGTCTCATAGCATACTAGTACTCGTCAAGCCTTTCAAAGGCTGGGGCCTTTCGAGTAGTGGCGGTAGCTAGCCACCCTCGTACTTAGAGTCGTAGTGTTCTTGCTACCGGTACTAGAACTGATGATGGCAGAAATGTGGCAACCTGTGGCCAAAACCCGAGCCAAATTCAAGCGTGGGAAGCCCAGCCTCGAGCAGGCGACCTCTGGAAGAGACTCCACGCACGAGCTGGCAGTCGCACATTGCGCGAAGCAGGCGACTGCTCAGGCGACGGCTCGGTGCTTCAAGCGCGCGTAACTTGGCCCCACCGAGGCTCCCAAACACTCTAGGGGTGGAGAGAAGCGACGCTTGAGCGGGCCGATTAGTTCGGCCATCGGACGGCGGGATCCGTCGCCTCAAGCGACCCACTTGCCAGCTCCCATAGTAAAGCAGAGTGAAAGTGTGAGTGGTCGGCGACGCGTCGACGCGAAGGCAGAACTTGAGACGACGCGGGGGGAGGCTATCAGGCAAATCAGAGGAGAGTCATTTTGGAACTCACGTTTGTTTGCGAAGGAAGGAACAGAAACCAAGAAGGAAAGAGACGATGGTCAAGGTGCTTGTTGCAGCGCTGGGCGTGCTGGCGATCATCACACAGGTGGTGGTGGACGCTAAGAACACTCCGCCGGTTGTGAACTGCAAGCTGGACAAGTGGCAGGCCGATGGCCCTTGCGACACGAAGACGTTCACGCAGAGGTGGACGCGCGGGGTGAAGCAAAAGCCGAGTCAGTACGGCAAGGAGTGTGGCAAGATGGAAGAGTTTAGGTCGTGCAAGCCCGTCCACTGCCAGATGTCCAAGTGGACCGAGTGGTCGGACCATTGCAATGCTGATGGCTACAAGATGTGCACGCGCAAGGAGGTCCGCAAGCCCAAGTACGGCGGCCGCGAGTGCCCTCACGGTGTTGATAAGGTCAAATGCTGCGAGGAAGACTGCCGTGTGAGCGACTGGAGCGACTGGACGTGCGATGTCTACACAAAGAAAGCCACACGCACGCGGTCGATTCTGCGCGAGGCCAAGTCGCCAAAGGGTGCGCCTTGCCCAAGTGAAGACGAGCTGACGCAGACAAAGAAGAACTGCGGGAACCGCGGAGTTGGCGTTGGAAACGGTGGCGGCAACGGCACGGGCGATGAAGGCAAAGGCAACGACAAGGACGACGCCAGCGAGGAGGATCCAACTGAGGCTGGCACCGGTCAGTCGGACATTCAGCAGAACCAGGGTCAGCCCGGCGCTTAGCAGAACCAGGGTTAGTCTGGCGCTCAAGGAGGTCATGGTCATTTGTAAATGTGGGGGAAGCCGCGTCTAGTAAGATACCACGAGGAAAACCCCCTGAAGAACAAGCAACTGGTGCTGCTACGGATGTTGAGTGAGAGCACGGATGGCATGTGGCCATCGTTTTACACGGCCTTCGGCTACGAGTCTATGCATTGTAACCCAGAAAAACTACTTCGAGTACTACATAGTACTGTACTACTCAGTGCTGCGTCCGTTCGAAAGATCATGCACTTTTCCAATCGAAGTCGTTATCTTGAATACGATTTTGGCGTCATTCCAAGCACGTCTAGGGATGAGTCCACCCAAATACCAAAGGAAAGGTGTGCGCCCTGACGGGGCAGTGGAGATCGTGCAAGCCCGTCCACTGCCAAATGTCCGAGTGGTCTGAATGGACAGACTATTACAACGCCGATGGCTACAACACGTGCACGCTGACGAAGATCAAGGAGCCTGCGAATGGAGGCCGCGAGTATCCTCACGGCATCGACAAGGTCAAGTGCTGTGAAGAAAACTGCCGCGTGAGCGACTGGACGACGATGCCTTCCAGACACTGACGCGCTTGCGGTGGGTTGTGCGAGAGGCCCAGTCGCCAAAGGGAGCGCCGTGCCCGAAGGACTCGGAGATGAGAGAAACCAATGGACCCTGCGGTGATACCACCAACTAGGCGGGATGTGGTGCAGGAAGACGAAGAGGAGAGGACAAAGCAGCCCCTGGCAAGAAAGTCTACGAGACAGGAGAAGGCCAGGCGGCCACGAAGGACGCAAAACGAAGGACAATGGAAAGACGAGAGAGTTGTGCAAGATGAAGATCGTGAGGTTCACTGGACAGCAGTACTGTAGTGGAGGGCCTCTCCGGATATGTGGCTGATGTCAATATCCGTTTTCCCATTCCGCCTTCTCGTGTCTATGAGTCTATGATACTCGTTGAAGCGAGAGATAAATGGGCAAGATTCCACATACACAAAGAGTAGGCGGCCACTTATGAAACTCCATTGCACATGCGTGAATATTAGGTTGGTGGTCGTGGCAATCTCGTGGTTTCCGTCTTTGCGTCCCCACCGAAGGCGACCAAGCGAGGAGGTAATAATGCATTCTATAAAATCGATCTTGGGTCGGTATCCGACCACGCTCACAAATCAGGGCTTCACTTCCTCCCCATGGACCTTCGCGTCTCGTTGCTGTTCTTCTTGGCTCTGCAGAACCGAAGTCTCCGTGATAAACCGGTTGGTCGTGCGTTTGGTCATGCGCACCATGGCCTGCGGACTGTACACTTCCTTGTTGTTGAACCACTTGCACCTCACGTACTGGACATCACACTTGTTAAAGTGCAGCATCTTGCCGATCGTCTTGTCTTCGCCGTGGTCCAGTCCATCCACACGCACATACACTGGCTGGTCGAGCATACACTGGAGCAGTTCATTCCCCACAAAGTAGGAGCCGCCCGTCGCGAACACGTACGAGTTGGAGTTGGTCGCGTCACCAATGTTCACGTGCATATCCCCAGCGTAGCACGAGCCAAGGCGTTTACACTGGCGCAAACACTGGTACACATGCGGCCAGAAGATCACAGCTTCGTCGTCCTGCTTGAACAAGTGGTGGTCTTCTCCTTGGCGGTGGACGTGGCTCATGATTGTAACAGTCTTGTTGTGGAGGTTCAAGTAGCTGTCCACTCCTGAGTGGCGCACGACTGCCAGCGTCTCTTCCAGTGGCTTGGGGATCTCCACAGACTCGTGGGCGAACAGCACAGTGTGTGGACTCGCGACCATGCCGATGTAGTCCCAGTTGGTCTTACTGCACACAAACAACACGCGCTTGGTCTGGTCCTGAAGCGCGTGGAAAATCTGCTGAGACCGTAGCGAGAGGTCTTCTGGGAAGGACAGTAATGCTGTTGACACGCCAGCGCGGATGTGGAGGAAGAACGCGATCACTTGGACATAGTAGCCGAGGAGAAAGGCAGCCAACACGACGATGAGAAGACGCCGGCGGCTCCAGCGGCGGCGCTGTGGCGCGAGTGGCGGCTTGGACGGCGACGCCAGGGACGGGAAGCAGTCGACGAGCGAGTTCTTGTTGTCGCGCATGAGGGGCTTGCGGTCGTCCGCGTCTACGGCGTAGACGTTAGAGACGGAGGCAGCAGCGTCGGTGGGTTTCACGGCCATGATGGCAACGGTGAGAGAATGAGAAACTGGAAATTGGGTGCGGGTGGAAAGACGTCCAGCGTGGAAATGGTCCCTTCAGACGAAGAGCTCACCAGCTGGTGCCTGAGATGGATCTGAGCTAATGAGGGGATTTACCATATTTTACTGAAAACTATCCGTTGACTCGGATAGATTTCAGTGAGTGATGGCATGGCAGTACCGTAGGATGCAGGAGTGACGGTGGTGTCGACGCCTTCAACGCCAGGTCAAAAAAAGTACAGTGTGCTAGTATTGAGAGCATACTGTGTAGACGGGATTTAAAGACGTCACAGGGAGAAATGCGGCGATTTGTTGCAATTGGATCTACTACTAGTGGAGCCTGTATTAGCAGTCGCCGGCGCTGCGTAGTCAGCAACTAAGTCTGTAGTGGCACCCTCACGGTGGCTGCTGTGGCGGACCTTGGGAGGTCTACGACTGCACGTGAAGTGTAGTCAGGCCCTCAATCATGGATTCTACATAAACGAATGGCGAGTCGAACACTGCCTCCTCGGCCAGCTTGTCCGTGCCATGCAACTGACCCAGCACGATCTTCTCCAATCGATGTTCGTCGGGAGGCTGTACGTCAATCGTAGTCGTTGTGTGAGGCACACTCGAATCCCCATGATCCGCTGTCGACCATAAGAAGAAAGCCTTTTCCAATCAAATCCAGTTCGAAACATCATGATCAAGTTGTTTGTGCCCGGGCTCGTGGGTATCGAGCTCACTGTCGACGTCGAGGTTGAAGTGGCTCGCTCTCTGATGGAATGTAAACTCAATGCGCGGAAGCCTCTCGATCCGAGTGAAATCACCACACTGCAAACGTAGACGCGTAGCGTGCTCGCGGATCCAGACGTCGGCTCGTGTACCAGCGTTGACGAGTGGAGACGGCACAAAGGGTGCAACTGCCAGATGTCGGCGTGGACGCCCTGGATGGACTGCAACGCCGACGGCTACAAGACGCGTTAGCACAAAATGATGCAGGCGCCAGTGCCTGGTGGACGCGAGTGCCCTCACCACCACGACAAGGTTCGTTACTCGCCAGGAGAGTGTCGCCTGAGCAAGTGCGGCTCTCCGGCCACCGACAAGGGTTCTCCTCACAAAGCCGCTGTTGAGGCTGCCGGAGCAGCCCCGAAGGCCGTCAAGGAAGCTGAACCCGCTGCCAAGGAGGCCGCTGCGAAGGCCGGGAAGAACGCGGCGACGGTGGCGGAGAAGAAAGCGAACGAAGCGGCTGCGAAGGCCGTGGCGGAGGCTCTGGCGAAGGCTCAGAAGAACGCGGAAAATGCGGCGAAGGCGGCTCGTGAGCTCGCAGAGGCTTGTCCAAGGCTGCCGAGTCGCGAGCGATCGCGGAGGCCAAGGCAACAACCGCACAGGCCATCGCGCAGGCCACGATCAAGAAGGCGTTGGCGCTGTAAGCAAGCGGTGAGTCGATTATTCGGGCTGTTGGTGCTGGAGTTTGATGCGAGCAACTAGTGTATAGTTTTCATTTCCAATACGCATTACATTCAATACTTCATCGACTTGGTTTTGCATGTGGCTTGGGAGCACAAGCCCACTTGTCCGTCTTTGTATTATTGTCAGCAAAATAAACGTGTAAAAAAGCGGGGAACACACTAAGAGCTGGTCGAAGTCACCGAGACAGCCGCGTCGCAGTAGATGCGTCCGAGTACTGGAGACTCACAGATCCATCATGTCGTCGTCGTTATTCGAGAAGCCGCCGCCGGTTAGACCACCACCCGTTCCGGCCGTCGCTACGAGCCCTTCACTAGTCGCAGTCGGTTCAAACGCGTCGTGCTTCGACGCGCCAACGTTCAGCACCAGCCACATCGGATCTCCGATCGGCCCTTGAGGCGACACGAGCCGCCAGCTTCCGGAAAACGTCCCCATGTGCGGCGGCATGCGCAGCCGGATCGCGAGGTCTATCCGCGCGCCGGGACTGATGGCCGCCACGGGGATCTGCATGGGTCCGTCGAAGCGGTCGCCTAGTGCGAACACGAGATGCGTGTCGGTGGGCCAGGCCACAGAGCCGCTGTTCACAAAGCTCCATTGCTACAATACAACAACACAAATATAGGTTAGACCATCGTTTAGACCGGATAGGAACTGATACAAACACACCACGTACCATGTTGACTGTCGTATTTGGTGGGATCACAGTGCCCTGCGCGGCCGTTAGGTCCGTGACGAACTGCGCGTCGTAGACGGCGTCGCGCTGGTCTAACCCCATGGCTTCCTGGTCGCCATGGCCTCCTTCGTCGTCGTCCTCCATCGCCAGATCCTCACGGTCGTGGTCCTGGTCATGGGTATGCTGCTGATGGTGGCCTGGATACAGCGCCGGCTCCATAGTCGCGAGGTAGTTGTTCACGGCCGTCTCGACGTTCCAGTTGGACGACTCGAGGAAGAACGTGGCCGTCGCCGTGTCCACAGCCAGCAAATACGAGAACTGGTCCACGAGCTCATCATGGTCGTGCGTCGTGATGCTCTGGAACATTTGCAGTAGGTCGTCCACCATGGTGCTTCTATCTCTGTGTGTGTTTCCTATAGGAACAGACACACACGCCACAGTGAGTACGCGCAATCAAATCTATCATGAAGCGTCGCAGAACGTGGCTTGTACTGGGCCTACGGACGCCAGAACAACACCACTGCAACGCCACACATCTCCAGCACACCACTACATACCTGATCGTGTGTCTTGTCGCGGCGCTTGCTCGCTGGTTCGTTCTGTAGACGCACGCGCACGCAGCCTCTCTCTTCCGCTTTCTTCCGAGTCCCAACTCTTCTTTCGTTTCTGCTCCTGCAACACGCCGACGATGGGAGAGCCGAAAAATCCCAGCGATCAGAAAATGTTGCGCGAATGTAACCCAAACTCAAAACGCATCTGCCCTTTCGTCAGTGAATAGCCTCACGCAACCTTCGTGCAACATTTTTCAAAATCCTACCGGTATACTCACCGGTATGGATTTGTATCAGATCCGAAACGGCTTGAAGCTCTGGATGGATACCGATCCTGGACCTGACCATTCGCGTCTTTGCTGCGTGCGTGCGTGCCGATCGCCAGACTGCTCACTGCGCCGAACGCCAGCCACTCTTCGATTCGCCTGCTTCCAGCAACACCAACACCAACACCTCCTCCTCCTAGTCATCATGCTGCGTGCACTGCGTCCTGTGAGCCGCCGCCTGCGCACAACCAGCGCCCATGCGTCTGTGTGGACGTCGGCGTCTGGCACGCCCATCGTCAACTCCCACAACGAATGGGATCCGCTGGAAGAAGTGATCGTGGGCCGCGTGGAAGGCGCGACGATCCCGGAGTGGCACGTGTCCGGAAAGGCGGTGTGGCCCAACAAGTGGTGGGATATGTACAAGACCGACAGCGGCAAGCCGTTCCCCAAGGAGCTCATGGACAACGCCGCCAAGGAACTCGACTACTTGGCCAAGGTGCTGGAAGGAGAGGGCGTGACGGTGCGCCGTCCAGAGGCTAGCGCCGACTACTTCAACGGCTCGGTCAAGACGCCGGACTTTGAGGCCAAGTCGCAACTGTACGCCGCCATGCCGCGTGACATTCTCATTGTGTTTGGCAATGAGATCGTGGAGGCGCCCATGGCGTGGCGCTCGCGGTACTTTGAGTTCCGTCCGTACCGCAAGCTCATCAAGGAGTACTTCCAGCAGGGCGCCAAGTGGACGGCGGCGCCCAAGCCCCAGATGAGCGACGAGCTGTACAACGAAGACTGGCGCGCCGAGCAGGGCACCTTCAACGTACGTACCTCACCACACACATACAACACTAGTAGTAGAGAAAGAAGGCTAACTAACTATGTGTACTGCAGTCGGTGGTGACGGAGTTTGAGCCGACGTTCGACGCGGCCGAGTTCACGCGCATGGGCCGCGACATCTTCACGCAGCAGAGCCAGGTGACCAACAAGTTCGGCATCGACTGGCTGCAGCGCCACCTGGGCGACGACTACCGCATTCACGTGCTCGACTTCCAGGACCGCAACGCCATGCACATCGATGGCACGTTTGTGCCATTGATGGAGGGCAAGCTGCTCGCGAATCCGTTCCGTCCGTGCATCACGGGCCGTCCTGTCAAGACCTACTCGTACAAGGGCAAGGACTACGAGTACCGCCTGCCCGAGATGTTCAAGGGCTGGGAGGTGTTCGTCGCACCAGAGCCGGAGCTGTCGCCGTCCCACCCGCTGTTCTTCACGAGCCCGTGGACCGCCACGTGCAATGTGCTGATCGTGCGTCCAGGTACGGTGATCGTGGAGGCGCATGAGAAGAAGGCGCAGGCGGCCTTCAAGGACTGGGGCTTTGAGGTCATTCCAGTGCCGTTCCGCAACTTCATGCCGTTTGGCGGCTCGTTCCACTGCGCGACCGTGGACGTACGCCGCAAGGGCACGCTAAAGTCCTACTTCGACTAGGCTGTAGTACACTGTACATACACACACACAGACATGCTCGTGCCTGAATAGATTCTATTCGCATTCATTGCTAAGACTTCCTGTTCTTTCGCTGGGCGCCACGTGGATTGGATGGAGTCGCTAGCATTGGCTCCCTTCCATTCACGCCGCTTGAGTTTGATGATGGCTACATCCGGTCGGTGCAACAGATCCGAAAGGCAACGGCGAAAGGCCACACTCACGAGTGATTGGTCAATAATCAGCCCAATCAGAGGGAAGGAAACTTGCACAGTGGCGGGTTTCAGTTATGACGGGTCAGGCAGCTTCTATACGGGTTCGGCCCGTGAACGAATGGCTACATCATGGTACCGGTATTTTTCGTTCTACCGGTATGAATAGCTTTGAAGTACCGGTATTTATGTTGAATCCTGGGAACTGTAGCCATCTCATGGCTGATCAACGGAGACCCTACCCACTGATTTACTATCCATCCACCGTGAAGCCATTCGCCACCGTGGCAGCCCAAACTCAAACTCAGGAGAGCAGGAAGCCACGCCGGCGGCAGACCACCACCACACCAGTCGACTCCACTCACTCATTCGCGCATTTGCGTCGCTCTCCACACCTCCTCTCTCTCTCTCTCAAAGCCCCCAACATGAAGACCGCCTTTCTCACGACTGCGTTGGCGCTCGCCGCCAGCAGCTCGCAGGCCTCGCTCACGCCATCCAACACCACGTACGACCTGCTCAGCGCCTACGTGCGTGTGTCTCTCGGTGCGGCGTCCAATGCCGTGGTCGACCAGAGCCAACTGTGGCTCTCGCAGCAGTTTGAGACCGTTTTAACCACGGCCGAGGCGGCGCTGGAGGCTGAGCAGAAGGACTACGCGTACTACTCGGACCTGCTCTCGTCGTTCTACGACAAGGCCAAGGCCCGCGAGGCCGACGAGTACGATGACCTGGGTATCAACGTCGGCGAAGCCATGACCCACGTGTCGTCAGCGATGCAGTACGCGCCGGAAGAATGGACGGACGTGGTGTTCGACATCGCCGAGCAGATCCTGCCACAGGCCAAGAACGAGACATTCACCAAGTGGGTCCACGACGAACGCAAGGCCATGGAGGAGCGTGTCACCGACGGTACGAGCACAGCGCGTCTGGTGGTCGCGATGGACGTGTTCCTGAACTCGATCTACGAAGGTAATGACGAGATCTCAGGTCTGTTCACGAACAAGCTGCTGGAGGTGTACAACCAGGCAGGCGAGGAGTACGCGATGGAGTTCTCCACGGAGGATGATGAGCAGGAAGAGGAGGACGCCGAAGGCTCCAAGGAGAAGGAAGAGACCAAGAAGCAAAAGAAGACGGCGAGCGTGAAGAAGGCGAAGAAGAAGGCCACGCACCACGGCAAGCACCACACGATGTAAGGCTGATAAGGCGTCTAATACAACACTTGTATGACACATTTTGCCAGCGTGGCCAAGTTTGTGACCACCTCGTCGACTGCGAAATGCTTGTTTTGTTGAGGTGTTGCCACCGTGGTCTCCTCATTGACAGAGCATCACGACTTTAGATTACGATACGCACTGATTAGAGACCCTAGTGGCCTTGTGTCCGTTCCTTGACGTGGTGGATGAAGTCGTGGGGCATTCCCCAGCACGTGAAGCCCAGAAAGTGCGCCTCGTAGCACAACCCTTCGGTCTCGATGCCGTCGTAACCTTCTTCGTCCCACTCGCTGCCGATCACGTAGTGGTGTGGGAACAGCACACCTTGTCTGTGGACGTCGGCTCTTACATACAGCATCGTTCCTCCCACGGAATCCAACGGCACGAAGTCCTCGATGCCTCTGCGGTAGTCGCCCACGTGTTTGGCGTTTAGTTTGTTCGGCACAAAGTTCTCACGGCCAACTGAATCTGACGGCCGCTTCTTCCGGGTCCCGATCCACGAGTTCTTATCGTAATGTCGAGTGCCGTCGTAGCACACAGGTACAAGTACATCCCTGTCGGCCTTGACCATCTTCGTCACGAGACCAGGAGGGATCCGGAACACGTCGGCGTCCAGCCACACGACGTGTTGGTGCCACGTCTCGAGCGTCGACAGCAACGCGAAGTTGCGGTACCGAGCCAGCATGCGGCGTCGCTGGGCCTGCAGTTTGTGTTGGTGGCGGTTCGCACGCGTGAGCTTCACGCCTGTCGTGAAGTCGTTGCGGACGATCAGTGAAAACTGAGCGTATGCTTGAATGTGGCTCTTCATACTGGTCTGGATCCGCTGGAACTCGTCTAGATCCGACACCAGTACAGTGAGTGACGTCGTGGCCTTTGGATGGGTGACGGTCTCCAATAACGCGAAGAAGTCCTCGACCGAACGGCTTTTCCCCCACGACGCATGGTCATTTAGAATCACGACCACGAGCAATGCGTCGTTTGTGAGATGCTGCGGTTTGCTCAGCACAGCGCTGTTCTGAAGACGGTAGTGGACGCCCTTGTGCTCCAAGCCGTGCTGAGCAAAGTACTCGGTGCTTTCAAACACTTGTGGCTGATCCTCTAGTGGCTCTCGCATCCGCAGATCGAAGCGTGGGCTGCTACGCAATGGCGGCATGGGCGTCGTGCGGGCGTGGAGCACGCTGACGACCGGTGGTGTTGGCGACGGCGATGGCGTGCGTTTCTTCATGGACTTCTTACGCTTGCGCTTTCGCTTCGGCGTCTCCTCCACGAGCTCATCTTTATCCTCTACCACGGTCTCTGGATGAATTTCTTGCTGTGTGTTCGTCTCACGGCCTGGGTTTGTTGTCGCGCCTCGTAGCCACGCGACGTCCTTGGAGTGAAGCGGTGCTTGCACGCTCAGCGTCTCGACCTCCAGTGGCTCGTAGAGAACAAGCGCTACGAAGCTGATCATCCACAGCAGCGACAGCGTGGCCAGCACCACGACTGCTAGCCACACGCCGCCTCTACGGTGCAGCGTTTGATGCGACGACGCCGAGCCACTACAAGATACCATGATCCTGGCCGATTCACGATGTGTAGCTTCTCACGGGAAGGCAGCTTTCGTACTTAGTAGGAGATATGTCATCTCAGGATTCGAATTAGCTTAGTTTCTGGAATAAATCAGCTCTCCCGAACCAATGGCTGTGCTCAGAATCCGCGTCCACGCACGTCCGCGGCACATGCAGCGCACCACCGCAACGACAATAATGTCGCCTACGCCACGGTGGTGAGTCACACGTGGTCTCGAAGTCGCAGCCTTTGATGGGACGGCGTAACGCCATGGTGATGGCGAATTTCAAATGTATCGCTCGGTTGCGTACTTCAAGGAAGAGTCTTCAACTGATCTTCTGATAGGTTAGCTTCGTATTAGTACTACAGCATGATGACCGTACGCTCCAGTCTAACTTCCCCCCAGTCTTCTTGTGGCTCGTGAAGCGAGTCCATGTGCTGGCGGTTGCCCACCCATCGAACTCGGGGCCGCCCGGTGGCTCACCTCGGTTGCAGCGCGGCTCCACGATGTCGCGTCCGGATTGGATCATAGTCGTCAGCAGATCTGGAGGGACGATGTGGACGTCCGCGTCCAGCCACACCACGTGCTGGTGCCACGTCTCCAGCGCTGACAGCAGTAGGAAGTTGCGGTAGCGAGCCAGCATCCCGCGTCGCTGGGCCGGTAGCTCTCCGGCGTGGCGGTTGTCGCGAGTGAGTCCTTGGGTCTTGAAGTCGTTGCGTAGAATGAGATTGAACTGCGTGTACTCGCTGATGTTTGCCCGCATTCGCTGCTGGATGATGTCGAACTCGTCTAAACTGGAGGTCAGGACGGCGATCGACGTCTGGTTCTTCGGGTGTGTGAAGTTGCCTACGAGTGTGAAGAAGTCGTGGACGGAGCGTCCTCTTCCCCAGGACGCGTGGTCGTTGAGGATCAGCACGATGATGCACCGGGTCGGTCTCTCGTGTAGGGAGATCGTTGAGAAGCGCAGGGTTCTTGAGGCGGAAGTGGACGCCTGGCGTGGTGGTCCCATGCTGCGCGAAGAGCTCGGTTGGCGCCACAAATCCGTTGGCTGTCTCGTTGAATGGCAGAATCGCAACAGGCTTTCCTTCGAGTGGCGAGTTCGTGACTGTGCGGTCGTGGAGCTTGCCACGGATAACGTTAGGAGGGAGAGGCTCCAGCGTTGGCGGAGGTTCCGTCGTTGGTGGAGGCTCCTTCGGTGCTTCTGTTGGCGGCTCCGTGGTGATCGGCTGAGCCAGAAGCGCCTTGAGGTCGTTGGCGGCATGCTCGCTCGCACTGTTCCACAGGGTAGTGCCGTCCATTGAGACGAGTCGAACGCACAGGACCCACGCGCCAATGGTGGCGACAACTAACGCACAGAGAAGCACACCACGGCGAGAACGCGCAGACGCACGCGGAGGACGCTCGTGCGACGCTAGCGACGGCGTCGTGTCGGTATCTGATGCTGCCATGTCGTGATTGAGAGATCCAATGGCTCGAAGTGCCAAGTGAGAGCCATGGCGAGGCGACCGCTGGTGAAGAAGAGCGAGCCAGCGAGAGGAGGAATTTCAATTTTCACAAAAGTACTTTACGTTAGTGTCTCCTTGCTTTGGTCTGAAATCTGGGAAAATCGAGTCAAGACACCAAAAAGATCGAAAAAATAGTGCCAATCCTCGATAGAAGCATGCCGAAGCAGTGTGGATGGGTTCAGAAGACCGGGCGCCGTCGTGAACTGAGTTAAAACCAGAGGGGAGACTTGTAAAAGTTGATATGGAAATGCGCCCTCACCCACGCACCCCCGCCGCGCGACTCTTCGCGGGCCAAGATCTCAAAATTCGAACGCGTTGGCAACTGAGGCACAAAAGCGCACAGTGGCTAGTCTCTCTATTAGAGACGTCAGTCATTCACAAGTCCACCTTGACAGAAAGAGGCTTTTGACGCATGAGAACACGTTTACGATGCAGGCGTTTTCGAGAAAGACCCCCCCCCCCCGACATCTCTAGTGTGTGTGTGTGTGTACTCATGCTGTCAGACACAGACGCGACGCATCGGATTTGCTGTCTCTTGAATGTGGCAGCGTTGCTCTTCGGGACGACGAACACGAGGGCGACAGTGTTGGCAGTTGACCCTCCAACACGTTCATGTCTTCGTAGTTGAAAAAGATCCCCAACTCCTGGGCTTCTGCTGGGTCCATTGGGTCGAGTAACGCATCCACCGAGCACGCGCGCTGCGGACTGCAACTCCTCGAGCTCCCACACAGGCATGTAGATTTGAAACGTGTTCTCGTTCTTCCGTGTCGATGCCAGCCACATTGGGTTCGGACTCGCGAAGCAGAGGTAGAACGCACACTGGGTCGGGTGCGGAGGCGGGCCGTCGATCAGGTAGATCTCTGCCTCGTCAAGATACTTTTCGACGATGGCATCGATGGATGCCACTTCATGGCGGAGATATTCGACCACTCTCTGATTCTTCCAGACTGTGACTTCCATCGTCTGCGAGAGGCTGTCATACGCCTCTTAAAGGATCGTTCTCGTTGGGTTCTCGAGCCGGAACCGCAGGAAAAAATACGCCATGAAGACGGACTTGCCGATGTCTATCCAATACGTCAGTAGAGTCGAGAACATCTCATGAGCAGTGCATTCGCGACTTACCTGGCGAGCCTGTGATGGTCGCCCCACGAGTCAGAGGTTCGTGTTTGTACACGCGCATGAGGAAGTCGTAGTACTCTGCGTAGCACGGCCGCACGAAGAACGCGGCGGCATCGAACGCGTGCTGCATGGGGATGTAGCGAGGGAGAAGAAGCTGTTGTGCCGCTAGAATCGCCTGTAGATTAGAGAGGCTCGCGTGCGCCATCTCCATTGCCACGCAGGCGGCGATGAACTCTTCTCCTTCGTAAGCTTCGCCTTCCATCATGAACCAAGTCTTTCTCACACTGACAGGCCACGACGCCAAGGATTGAGAAAGTGCGTCATTCTCAGAAAGGTCGGTATCGGAGTCTGTATCTGAGTAGATCAGATTTGCGATCCGGGTCGTCAGAACCCAAACAATCAACTTCAACCCGTTTCGTCAATATCCTCCAACCCGACCCGACCCACCCGTTTCTTTCGCATGTTCTTCTTCTGTGAAAAGCCATCATCTGCGTGAAGCTCCATCGGCTCAACCCAGCATCCATCGCAAGCGCCGCGCCTCCACGGGCATCGCTGTATCTCCATCCACACTCCACTTCCGCCTCCATACGCACCCTCACCGTGTAGCTGCTTATCTGCTGCATCCGTACATACCCGCGCCGCCTCCATCCGCGGCCTGTAGCGTGTGTACGCCCCATTACCCCGTCGCCCCTTCCTCACCACGGCGACCACTTCCACCATTTCCCTCTCCACGAACGGCGTGGTCTGGCACTGGCTCGGCGGGTCCTGGGTCGCGCGCGCCATGAGCCAGTTCGCGCACGGCATCTCGGCGCTGGACTTCGCGTCCTCGGCCACGCTGCAGCAGCCCGTGTATCTCTTGGGCCGCAAGTTCCACGGCGACAATGACTTGGACCAGTACAAGACTTGCTTCGAGTCCATCTTGTGGTACACGTACCGCCGGGACTTCGCGAAGATGGAGCCGTACGACTACACGAGCGACGCTGGCTGGGGCTGCATGCTGCGGTCGGCGCAGATGATGCTGAGCCAGGCGCTGCAGAGACAGCTTCTCGGTCGAGAGTTCATTCTGCCACAGTCGCAGCCGCTTCCACAGGCTTACGTGACGCTGCTGCAGTGGTTCGTGGACTCGCCAGACCCACAGTGTCGCTACAGCATCCACAACATGGTCAAGCTCGGTCTGCAGTACGACAAGCTGCCTGGCGAGTGGTACGGGCCGACGACCGCCGCGCAGGTCATGCGAGACCTCGTGAACCTCCACAGTCGAGAGTACGGCGGCGCGCTGGCCATGTACGTACCGCAGGAAGGCGTCGTGTACAGCGACGACGTCACGCGGCTCGTGGTCTCGCATCTTGAGGATGAGACCGAAGATACCAAGCCAAAGGCTACGACCACAGTAGAAAGTACATCATCGACGGTCGAGTTCTTTGATCCTTTGCTGAATCCGCCGCAGCAGGACGCTGAAAAGCAGTGGGCGCGCGCGCTGCTGGTGCTGATCCCGCTGAGGCTGGGGCTGGACTCGCTGAACGAGAGCTACGTGCCGGCGCTGGACAAGAGCTTTGCGTTCCCGCAGAGTATTGGCATCATTGGCGGCAAGAAAGGCCACTCGGTGTACTTTGTGGGCTCCCAGGGCGAGCGGCTCCACCTTCTCGACCCCCACGACGTCCACCTGACGGCTGAGATCGACGCCAGCTTCCCTTCAGCCGTACGCCTTTCTCACTCTCTGCTGACTGACTTTGTATATCTGGTGGATTGACCATTGTTTCTCGTTGTATGACAGACCCATTTGCGGACGGTGCACGCGCCCAAGCCGCTGGTCATGAACGTGCAGAGCATCGACCCATCCATGGCGCTGGGTTTCCTGTGCGTCTCGCGGTCCGACTACGAGGACTTTTGTCGTCGCGTGCGTGAGCTGCAGCGTGAGTTCGGTACGATGTGTCCGTTCTCCGTGGCCGACAGGCGTCCGGACTACGCCGCGAGCGAGATGGAGATGATGATGACGGACTGCATGCTGTCTTCGCCCGGCGACTCGATGCACGAAGACGCCATGAGCGGCGGCGCCGCCACGGGCCACGAAAGCGACGACGACGAGTACGTACTCATCTAGTGGGAATCGCAGTGACGCCGCTGGCTGCGTGGGATCCGTCGAAAGAAGTGTAGTTGGTTTTATATTTAGACAAAAACAAGTTGTTTTCGTTCAAATTCCACAGTCTTCCAGCTCCGATCAACAGTACTTCAGCTTGGCCGACGCCTGTGCACAGATGACAGAGTAGAAAACGGAGCAATTGATTTACATACTTCATTTTCACGCTTACGACATCTCTTTTCGGGTTTCATCGGAGCTGCCTGGACTCACTTGGGCCTCTTCGTAGTGTTGTGCGCAGAAGTTTTTCGTGCGTTCGTACGCAGGACGCGAGCAGCCTCGTTCCCTGCAGCGCTTGCCTGTAGGTGAATAGTTCATCAGCCGTTTTCAAGTGAGACCTTGGCATTGAGAGGGACATCTTACCTCCTCCGTGGGCCCAGCAGAAGCCATTAGAGACCGCGATGGTGTCGCAGTCGCCCACCGAGCACGGACTGCCGCCTCCATGGGACCAGCAAACGCCCTTGGATTTGGCGCGGTTCACACAATCGGCTACCTTACACTTGACAGAACCCCCTACACAAGACACACAAACACCCAGGTGAGACCGTGGTCTCAGAAGATCAATGATGTCGCCTTTAATTAACGCACCGTGTTTCCAGCAGCGTCGCGAGTGCTTGGCGCGGCTCGTGCACCCATCAACCATGCAGAACTTGCTGCTCTTGCGGTTCGACGGCTCGTGCTTCTCGTCCTTGAACTGCTTCCGCTCCGTGTCTTCTAGTGCTCGAAGTGTCGCCGCAATCGGCAACTTGAGTCGCTGCTCGAGATGCTGACTCGGAGGCCGAACCCGCACGCGGTTGACACGCGGTGCGTCGTCCCCACAACGCAAGTACGCAGTCAACGGACGTCCTAGTGCATTCCGTAGAGCAGCCTCGGCTTGACCACAGCTGAGACCTTGACTGTCGTGGTGTCGTGGGCTACTACGACGAATGGCCGACTCATTTCCACCGAAAAATGCACCGGAGGATCTGTGGTGGCAGCTTCCGCTGGAGAGTCGAGTCGCATACGAGTGAGTCGAGTCGCAGATCCCTCGGCCGCGAGGCGTCGTGGCGGCGGCGGCCGTGAGGATGAACGCCAGCGAGCCCTTGTGACTCATTTGTGTCTGCTTGTCCCTTGTGTTTCGTGCTTGAGGTAGTAGGAGCTGTTCCCACGGCAGAATTTGGGTTGTGAGCAAGTGAGCAGTCACCAAAGGGACGGGGACAGCGCTTTGCTTTGCTATAAACAGCCACCGAATCGAAGCGCGAGTATCCCATTGAGTAGGAAGAACCTTCTCACGACTTGGCGGCTTCACGGGATGGTACACGCGCGTCGGCCGCGTAGCCGAGTGGCCAAGTGGCTCGCCAATATACCATTTTTAGCAGCGAGGCTGATGGCTCTTCACCCACTAACGCATTCGCATTCGCACCGACACGCGAAGTAGAAGCCAACGACTCTACGAGTCGAGTAGACGACAAACCCACCGAGCTGGGTCGCGAAAGGCACCCAAATAGACAGAGACTGTGTGACCTGAGACGGTGCTCAGCAAGCAACAGAGACGCACACACCAGTCGCGACTCTGACACCAGTGACCAGTGGGCTGTACGATTGGTCTTTGCGGTGGAGAGTGTAAAACGGGCGGAGGGGGCAAGGGAACTGCTCCCTCTAGTCAGCTCGTACAGAAGGATCTAATCCCAACGGCACGTCCAAGAGCTCTGAGCTCTTGTGTTGAAAGTTTAGGCGGAGAAAACGGGATAGAAGGGGACGAGTGTTTCACCGGAACGCAAGTATCCGTTATCGCATAGGCGCTGGTGTAGCATACTAAACGGGCTCTGTGGGATGGCGGCCTGTTGGTCGTCTATTTAGATCGCCTGGTTGTTGAGGAACCGGTCGATCATGACGTAAGATGCCAGCGGTTGGTTCTTGGGCACCAAGTGGCCAGCGTCTCCAATGCGCACGAACGCCAAGTTGTCAAAGTGCCACTTGGAGCCAGCGACCTTTGTCTCGGTCTTCATCTTGTCCTCCACAGCTTCGCTCTTGAGACCCAGTGGATCCACTGGCACAGTGAACACCGCCTCGGCTGCCTTGTTGTAGCCCTGCTTGCCCTTCCACTCAAGATCCAGAGTCCACGCGCGGTTGCCCAGCCAGTTGCACACGAGGTCGGCGTCGCCAGCGAAGATGAGCATGCGCAGGCCGTCGTTGAGCATATCGGCGATCTCGCGTGTGTACACTCTAGCCCAGTCCCCCGAGTCCAAGTACGCCTGGTTCACGTAGTCTCCGTTGCTTCCCCACACACGTCCCTGCAGCACCGACTTGAGTGCTGTCTGGACAGCCTCCGAGCCCAGGAACTTCTCCACCACACCGCCGTCCGTGTCGTAGCACTCTTCGATTGTATCACACCATTGGCGGATGTCGTACACGTTGCGCTTGGCCGCCAAGAAAGGCGACAGCATCTTGTCGTCGCAAGCTCCTGAGACGGCGAGACAACCAGAGACCGAGTCGTTGCTGTACGGACGACACGTGGCCAGCAGCGTCGCGCAGTCTTCACTGTCTTTCTTCATCTTGGAGATCTGCGCGTCGGTCAACAGCGTGAGGTTGTAGTTGTTGTTGGTCGCCATCTCCACCGAGTACTTGTACTGCAGTACGAGGTTCGGGTCGCCGTTTCCGATAGCGACACCCTGTAAGTTCACACGCTTGGGTTTAGAAGACGGGAGCTGCTTGTTCGTCGACCAAATGTAGTAGGCGGCCGCTGGGATGTAGTGGCCGGCGTAGCTCTCGCCCGTGAGGTACAGTGGCCGTCCTACAAACTCTGGGTGCTTGTCCAGGAAGCCGTCCAGGAACGCGTACATATTACGGCCGATGTCTTCGCCCGTGGCGTCCTTGTCAGCGTCGTCGGTGAAGTAGGAGAAGCCCACGCCCGACGGCTGCTCCAGCCAGATCACGTTGGCGTGGTTGTTCCACGCGTACGCGTTGCGCTTGAGACTCAGATCTGGCTGCACGAGGCACGGGCCGTTCTCCGTGAGCAGGCCTTCGAGGCTGGACGAGCCCGGGCCGCCGTTGAGCCACACGACCAGCGGGTCAGAGGAAGCGGAGGGGCTGCGAGACGGCGCGAACCAGTAGAAGTAGTGGTCGTCGCGCTTGTTCTTGAGTTTGATGTAGTCGGCCTCCACGCCAGGTTCGCCGCAGAACCAGGCGGCATTAGAGGAAGAGGAAGGAGGGGCTGAGACCGTGGAGACAGCGGAAACCGAGGAGGAAGATGAGGAAGATGAGGAAGAGACGTGGAGGACGGCGACGAGAGCGGCGAGCGCAGCGGTGGCGGCCAGGGCGAGGGTCACGCGACGCAGCAGCAGAGGACGAGCGGAGGAGGAAGCAGCGGAGGAGGAGGCGTCTCCACGCAGCGGCGTGGCTTCGCTGGGCGTCGCCATCTTCGTTGGCAATGGATCCACTGAGCCGACGGGAGCAGGGTTTACAAAACAGCGGAAGTACAGTATCAGCCAATCAGTGGAGGCACCCATATCGTCATATGCAGGGATCTTGGCGGCTACAACCCTCTCTTATGTGATACTGCTTTCTATGTGATGGATGAACCGTGAGGTCGAGAGCGAGCCTGTACCAATGGAGGTGCTGCGGGATCATGACGAAGATGTAGTTGCGTGCAAGACCACGACAGGATTTAGATTACGTCGAAATGGACGCAGGATGAGAACCCCGATGAGCAGCAAGATCTCCGCAACCTAGGAGGGAGTGTACTGATCAGGGCTCTCGCCGTCCTGCGGTACGACCAACGAGAAAATCCTGGTGACGTCGCCTCCGACGAAGACGCCGCCTCCGTAACACAGCGGACAAAGGAAACGGGCTCTGAACGCGCCCTTGTTTACGAACCAGTCCCCGGCGCCGTCCGCAATCTGGGTGCAGTCCAGACCATGGCACAGGCAGGCAAGCTCGCACGCGTACACGACCCTACCGTTCTCCGCTTTGAGCCGCACCCGCTGCTCGATGCCTACGCCACGATCTGGACACCACGCGCTCCACTTCGTCCACGCGCCGTTCCATCAAGAACTGGCGAAGTGGCTCGCAAGGAGATCGCCAGTCGCGAATGTCAATCCATCGCACACAACCCTCGTGTAACGAGACGGCTTGGCGCGATGGCAAATTGCAGACTGACTGTATTGACTTGCATCTGTTAGCTAGCCTACTCATTGCCCGACGCCGATTCCTGGCGTCGATCTCGGCCACACGTACCACATCATGTGGTACTGTGGTGGCGCTCAAGCCCTCTGGCGACAGCTACGTGCTGCATGGGAGTGCCTCGGTGGCTTCACAGCGGCGAGGAGACGGCATTCCGCGAAGAAGTGTTCTCCTTTCGTCTTCGCCAGACGCCAGCAGTTGCGTGGTCTTTCATCGGCCACATAGGCGTGCCAACAGAGCTCGTCCTGCAAGTGCATGCCGTCGTAGCCCGAGTGTGGCAGCAGCAGGTCCTGGGCTGCTTCCGACAGATCTGGCGGTGGCGACACAGCACAACAGATGACAGCGTACCGTGGACGCTGGCTGTGGCCAGCTCGGCTCTTCGGGGCGCCCTCAGGGCGGCCTTTCATCAAGTCAGCAGCACACTGCAGCAGGCACCGGAGTTTCTGGAACCCCTACAACGGATGCTACACGGGCTCCAACGGCAGCAACTCGAGGCAGAGCCGGAGGTCAAGCGCGGTGTCCGCAGCGTCACCGATCAGTTCCTGCTCTTCTTCGACGGCGGGTCACGCGGCAACCCAGGTCCAGGCGGCGCGGGCGCGGTCATCGTACGGGTGGATGCCATGAGCCTCGCCAGCAACACAACTACGAACAACCAAGCCGAGTACGTCGGCGTGGTGACTGGGCAACGGTACGCGACAGCCAAGCGACTCCAGCCCCTCACCGTCATCGGCGACAGCGCCATGATCATCAACCAGCTCAGGGACCATCGGGCCCCAAAGAATGACGCCCTTCGGATCCTCTACGGCCAGGCGCGCACCATGGCCGACGTGCACCGAGTGACCCAGTGGAGTCACCACGTTCGCGCCTTCAACAAGATGGCGGACTGTGCCGCGAATCTTGCAATGGACTCCAAGCGTAGCGTACAAAGCCGGCAGCAAACTCGTGAGACTCTTCTCCAGCGCGTTGTAGTCGTCAGCTGTCATCTCACTCGCATCTTTGAGTTCCGCCAGCCAGCGGTCCTTCCACTGAGCCAGATGAATGGACAGCTCCATCAGAGCGACGCTAGTCTCATCCTTCGTCACTGTGTCCGCCTTGGTGAACACCAGCAAGATCCTCGCCTTCGGCCTCGCCCAGCAAACAGTCCGTAGCCACGGACACACCTCCTCGATCACAAAGCGACTAGTCGTTACTGGGAAGGTCGTACATCGCGACTTCATACTGGTCCATGGCATTGTCGAATCCCCATCTCGACAGCGTGACCATCGTCATCTCGACCGTGCCGTCGTTCGAGGCCACATCGACGCTCGCGACAGCTCGTCCTGACTGGATTGCCCTGATGAAACTCGTCTTCCCGGATCCGCGTGGACCAACAACACAGACAGTCACAGTCTGCATCCAGACTTCGCACACTTGAGGGTTTGTGGCCATGGCTAAGGCTGCAGAACGAATTGTGCTGCCCAGCCCCAAGCAGGCGCAGAACTGGCGAAAGGCACGCTGTTCCTTCCTATTGAAGCTTCCTGAGGTCTTCCTCTGAGGCTACGCCGCGTTCCTGACCACCACTACTGCGACGGACACATTCGATAAGGGTTATGCAATTATGATTGGCTAAAACAGGATTGAGATGTTGAAGTTGCTTTTCCCAACCAATTTTAACCCTCGCCATGACTTTCATCGCTCTCTGCGAGGTTGACGCCGTGACTGGGACTTCGATTGCCACGCTCAGTGGGCTCTTGTCGTGACGTTCCGAAGTACGAGCTGACTCGGTGACTAGGAGAGTGGAAGTTAAACGGACGCGAATACTAACTTCTTTTTTTCCCTCTTTCTCTGTGGGGGGGGGGGGGGGGGGGGGGGGGGGGGGGGGGGGGGGGGGGGGGGGGGGGGGGGGGGGGGGGGGGGGGGGGGGGGGGGGGGGGGGGGGGGGG